>QEQW01000036.1:0-88315 GCA_004016085.1 Claviceps quebecensis
CCCGCACTTCGGAAACAGGTACTGAGTGTTGAATCGAATGTGACAGATGTGCAAATACTTTCAACACATCGTCGAGCACTTTGCCACTCGAGCCTAACATGCGGTGCGCTACCTCAACAGCTCAGACAACAGGCTGAGCTGAGACTCATTGACCTTATCTATTTGTTTGCAAGCCGAATAGCATGCTATTATGACTGTCTATGTGTTTTGACCTGGAAGTAAGCATAGAATCGGTATTTTAAAGTAAGTACATATACGAATAAGTAGTGGGGAAAAACTTCAAAAGTAATCAACTCTCGAGCGGTCGTCCGTACCAACTCCATGCTCATTGAGCACAAATATACCGTTGACGGTGGCCTTTGTGACTTGCAGCTACATCCTATGCAGCGTTTGCATAACCTCATCATGTCAAGTCACAATTCACCATTCACCATGTGAAGTTTGAGTCATGGATATTCGAATCGGCAGTACTCCGTATTTTCAGGGCGGATCTTGTGCGCCCCATACATGTAGACTCGCCCGGCTCGAAAGGCTTCTGTGAACCCGTTCCCAACTATTCGTTTCAAGAATACCGCCCGTTACACTGCGCATCCTCTCGGCGCAACATGATAATCGCCCCTTGGAGGCCTGTATAGATCGTCGTGAGAAGGCTGGCCGATGCGAGGAAGTGCAACATAAAAGTATCCTCGAGAGGCTGTCCAAAAAGGGGTTGATGAATTCTCTATAAAAGGCCGCTCTTTAGTGGAGATTCGTATAAAGATGAGGAAGACTTGCTGTTCTCAGTCAAACTTCAGGTCATGTTTACGGCTATACCACATGAAGGGTTTGTTTGACATGGCTGGTTCGACACGCCTGCCTATAATGGTGTTCATTGACTTATCTATTTTGCTTGAAATCCAAGGACATACCACGCCTGAATGCCGTACAGAAAAGCCTAATGGTGCTTTCAGATCCTCGATGAATGATTGAACAAAGAAACAATAGTTTCTGGGTCTTCATGTCGCACCAGGTCTGGGATTTGCGGCCGGATACAGCTGCAAACACTCATCATTGGCCCAAAACACATGATCCATTTCGTCATGGGTGCAAACGAGTGAATGGGAAAATTTATCGCTAGATGGTAGTACCTAGCAGCTGCGGCCAGATGACAGATGTGACAGACGAAAATTGTTTCATGGAGATTAGCATTTGACAAAAGTTTTCAGAACGGATCTGATGTGCGCCACCCACATAGTCTCTAGAACCAAAGGATCCCACGAATCCTCTCAAAGTCTACCGCCATAAATCTTGGGCACATCATCTGGAGGTCAAACTGCAGCCATTCTTCTCTCACAGGCTTGGACAGTGCAACCACGGACTGACTAGGTAGCAAGGTAGCTGGTCGACTCACCCGGCAAAAAGCGTCTATATTCCACCTCAACTATTTCGTCATGAGTTCACACGGTTCTGCTGAGCGGCCGACTATCAGTTTTCCGATCAGGTATCAACCACCGGATGAGAATCTGACACCTAACCAGGTGTTTCCAGCAGCCATCAACCAGCTGGCAACAGAAGGCATGCTGATACGATTCATAAACCACCGAGACCCGCATCAAATGCTGATCTACACACATGGCACCAGTCTGAGCACTATCAGGACTGGGACAAGAGCCGGATTCGCATTTGTCTTCGAGCCCTCCGCGGACGGCTGCGTAGCATCTGCCGTCGAGGGCAACGAACTGATCAGAATCAGTGTCGATCTAACCAGCATCAGACCTGAGCTATCGGCTGCCATCTCCGCCCTTCGCCATCGACAATGGGATCAAGAGGGGTTCACGACGATAGTGTTGGCAACAAATTCCGATCATTTAGCTAGTGGTGCTACCCATTTTGCTCCTCGTTGGGTACGCGCAGAGTGGATGAGCGAAAGTGGACCGATAAACAACCAAGATCTCTGGAAAGCCCTGCTCGAGGAAGTAGGACGATACAATTCTCTGGGGCTGACAGTTCGGATCTGGAACATCCAGAGACGAGATAATCAAGCGGCATACAAGGCTGCGAACAGGGCCGCTCGTATACCTTTAAAAGCCTGACGAGCATGGTCAGTGTATGAAGCCATAGTATACAGGCATGATCAAGGTACAGACCCTATGGAAAACAATGCTGTATGTATTATGTTCGCCAGATGGTAAGGCGAGAGATGTGTCCGTGGATGGTTTGAGAGACATAACCCCAACTCCAAGTCATAGCTAACGACTGTTCTTACAGAGATATACCGACTGCGTATCTCAGAAGGAAGATGTGCCTAGCATGAGGCTGCAACATTCGATTTTGCCTCACTCAAGATGTGAAGAAGGTTTACGGAGTATGCACAACACCATCCACCCGCACGACCTGATGCATACGTGTACTGTGTACATGGGCCTAAGGCCGTTACTACATATGTACATACCTACATAGGTATATAGTTGCACTCAGCTAGGTACTCCTGCATAAAAGAAGGCAGATATGTTACATCGCATGCTGTGATTGCCCCGGGATTGTCTTTTTTGTTGATTGATCTCCTTGACGCTGTTTTGTTTTCAAAACATTGAAGTCTGAATCCGGATATCATGTCACCACCGTATTCCGTAGACGCTGGAACAAAACAACGGGTTGCCACGCCGCCAGGGAGATCTTATCCCCCCGCAGGCGAACGAACAAGACAAAGATACCCACACTAGTATGTGCACAAGGTATGCAAGGAAATGATTTCGAGGTCGAGTGCATTTCCCCCGTTGATTTGTTTTCTTCCTCTCTTCCTGGCGCACATCATACGGACGTTCACCGGTGGTGAGAAATTGGCCAAAGTGATGAGCAGGAAAAAGAAGTCATGCTTACGGAGTAGGTAGGAGATGTACATACGTCATTATGACCCTTGGCAATGCGCATTACTCCGTGCGGAGTACGCACCATGATTGGCGGATCAGCAGGGGGTGCCCCCTTTTTTTTTTGACTCGCGGAGAGGTTGTTGCCAGTTGGTGGTTTGAGACCCCCGCGGGCTGCCAGGGGAGGGAAGGGGTTGTGAGATAACCAGACGAGTCCTGGACTCCTGAAATCTTGGGATTGTGTGTAAAAAGGGAAGGAGGTGAAGGAAACAACAAGGTCATGATACAGCCATACGCCGCGATGAAACCATGGGTACTCCGTAGATGGCGAAAAATGACAAGTCCACCGCCATCCACCATAGAATGTCATTTACGGAACCTACAAACCTGCATACACTCCGTGGGATGGGAAAGATCACACAGTGTGTGGACTGTAATCATTTATCCTCTACGTACTCCGTACTCAGTATAGGTAGCTATCCTCACCTCCGGGTCTAAAAGTCGCACTCGTTACACCGTCGACAGAAGCACGCAAGGTCAGGGTCTTCTGCATCGACCAGTGCTCTCCTATATACCGGTCAAGACGCGACGGGAAGTTTCCGTGCATGAGGTGTGCCGCACTGCATGCTTAGACGAAGCGGCCGGCAGTTCAAGCACCCATCTTAGTGGTACGGATACTCCGTAGAGCCAGGCAATATAAAACAATGCTTAATAAAACGATTGGACGGACCGCGACGGAAACAGAGACAGAAAAGTTTAAAAAGGGCAGAGAAAAATCAAAATACCCTGTTAATACATACATATGTACCTAATGCTACTAAATCAGAGAAGGGCGGAAAAGGCTGACGACAAGATACCTAGAGCGAGCCGCCAAGTGAGCCAAGCCAAGAGCAGACAACTGCGACAGGCATATAGATAGGCAGTTGAAGCATGATACCTAGAGGCATGATTGATCACTGAGGGATGATGCGAGAGCTTGTTCATGAATCTTCCACACAACTTACAAGACTCTACTCCAGAGTCTGGAGCGACGGTGGAGCGGAGGAACTTCCCAACATTTAGCTTTCAGCAAGCGGACGCCCCCTACATATGTATGTACAATGCATGTACATGGTGATGAGGACCATTGACGCAATTATTCGAGGACTGCCGGTGTACCGTGTCGTACCTACATACTCCGTACTCCGTACTTGGGTGTCTTTTTCCCTTTGCCTCTCCTTGCTCTTTCCATCCCCTTCTGTTCTTCTCCGTACGGAGTACATACCTACA
Source organism: Claviceps quebecensis (assembly GCA_004016085.1). Taxonomy (NCBI): domain Eukaryota; kingdom Fungi; phylum Ascomycota; class Sordariomycetes; order Hypocreales; family Clavicipitaceae; genus Claviceps; species Claviceps quebecensis. The sequence goes on from QEQW01000036.1 coordinate 4,116, forward strand.
CAATGTTCTTTTTTTGTAATTTTCTTATCTTGTCTCGGCTCCCGGGGCCAAGACTCAAGAGAATACGATGGAGTCATGGGCACCGCAAGTCATCGGGTCGTCGGATAAAATCCTCCCAGCAAGCAAGCGACGCATGGCAGAAAGCTTCCATCGACGGAACAAGTTGACTCTCAATGAGGCGCAGCGCCGGCCAACGGTGTGGCCAAGAAGTTAGAATGAGCCGTTGCCACAGTTGGCCGTCTTGCGGTGGATGCCGTCTTTTAGTGGCCCGCCGCCCACCTTCCCCACGTATCGAGCTCGTAGCCTCGTGAGTCGTAGTACGTACGGAGTAGTTGTACAACCCGCGCACAACACATCCAGCTTCAATCGATCGCTTCCCTCGCGTCACCTCAACCGCGAACTGCATCTTACGCGTCCCTCCGAGCCTTCCGCTGTTCTCTGACAGATGCGCATCCTGATTTTTGTGGCCCGTCAACGCATGTAATGGACTCGGAGCTCGAGCTTCAACAGCAAGTCAAAACAGTATGCTACAGTAGGTACCATGCTGTACCTAGCAGTAGGTGGCCCATGGAGTGAACCATCGTTCAAAATTGCCTTTTCATTAAGCTTTTATTGCCCATCTCTCGGTTTACCTACATCATAATAGTCTCTTTACCTAGACTGCTCCCGGCCGCGAACCGGCGAACCCCAGTTTGGTAAATGCGCATCGCGATGTGGTCGTGACGATGCTCGCTTTTGCGGAGTACATACAGATTACGGATGTACATACTGGCCCCTACTCAAGTACCTACAGTGGCCCCGCTGTACTTATGTGCGCCTCTCCATTACATAAATACCTACCTAGGTATCTACGTACATACTGCCAAAAGGCTTGCGAGAAAGGTGGTATGCCCGGACAAGGATGTTGCCTGGTATATACCACAAATGTACATATGTATGTTAAGTAGGTCGGTAGCTAGGTATGTATTGTCCTTTTTCCAGATCTCAACGAGCGCCGCTGTTGGCGCCTGGAAGAATAGTTGCCGAGATTGCCAGCTGGTGAGGGCGTCGCTCTTCTTCTGGACGATCCGATTTGGCGGGTTTTTTTGCAGAAGCGATGGTCCCGAGACGGCCCCACACAGTCTGGTAATGTGGCTTTAGCCTCTGGTGGTCTGTCGTTGGTGGACAAGGGTGTCGAACAAGGGCGCGGCGTTTCATGCGCATCTTGAAGATGAACGCCTTGGCTGGACGACAGGACTTGGGCAAAGTCAGCGCATTCCTGGCTTACTATTAGCCAGCATGGCCGCCGAGACATATTCAGCATATCCGTCATAAACAAGGGATGGACAGGACAATTGCTCCACTTACCAGATAGCATCTTTGATCTATTGGACGATGGACGCAGCTGTGTCATGGCTTCACATGGCATCGCGCTACATGTAGGTATGTACCTACTCCGTACACGTTATGGAAGCAGCCGTTGCTGGGGTTTTCGGCAGCGAACGGTCAGGAATTTGGGGAAAACATATGCAGAAAAAAAACAAGGAAGAAGAACAACAAACGTCTAATTACCTTTGGGCGTTGGCTCAAGAGTCAAATTGCGCAGCATCGTCCACTGGCAGATTGGCCCAGCCGGAAGCGGCCGCAGGTGATGATTGGATTAGCATGTACTCCGTAGAATGTCGAAACATCAGCCATCGAACCTGGCTTGACGACCGGTGGAGGTTGGTTACGCTGATGGCCCATGTGAACTACCTACGGAGTAAGTGAGCGACGACCTGGGGGCTGGGAGGCTGATTCTGTCATGACCTTCGGGCATCTTGGAATGGAGACGGACCGATGGCGCAAAGGCTTGAAGACAACTTTTTCGTTTACGAGAGCCGATTCTCCCACGTTTGGCTCTACGGAGTAGGTAGTACACTCTCTCTGTATGTCGACGGAAATGAACTGGACATCACGACATATTCACACCGAGGGGAACGTTTCGAAGAGTAAACATGCCACTACCTAGGCCAAGGCGAGCAGCAACGCATAATCTTTTACACAGCTCCAGTCGCGCATTCGCTACTCGGCCACATTGAGATGACAAGCAAAATGCCAAAGTGCCTTTTCATGTGCGTCTCCCCTGGGCCCTGGCCCCTTACAGGCTTACACACACCCCGGTCCTCACTTGTGGATCTCCGGCCCTCCATCAAGGGCCCTGGATGTACATACAGTGCACACAGTGCCAGCCACAGGTTTGCGCTATCATCGTTCCAGTCTCATGTGTCGGACACAGAAGGTTGTCCTGGCAAATGGCTAGCCACTGGCCAGTACATACATGATACATACATACATACCTATCCTTGTAAAGCAGCATGATCACTTGACTTAGGACTATAATACCCGTGCCCACCCCTCCTGGTTCATCTCGTCCCGCTCCCTCGCTCTTCTGTCTTTGATCATCACTTTGCGTATTCTTCACGAGACACCTGCCTCTCTTTTGCACTCGTCTATTTCATCAGTTGATTTTGTCCGTCCTTCTTTGGACAAATCAATTAGCCCATCGTTATTGAAGTGGTTTTCCATCGGTCGCGTCTACTCATTCAGACTTCCTTTTCATAATAACTCCTAATATCATCAAGGTTAGTTGTAAGAAGTGACGTTAAGCTCACCGAAAGCTCACTTGCACAGACCAGTACGCCCTGACGATAGCCAACTCGTCACAACATCAAATTTTGGTTTACGAAAGCTAATCCCTCGTAAGTAGAAAAATGAAGTGGACATCAGCCGCTTTCCTCGGCCTCGCCAGCTCCGTTGTGGCCGAAGTCGGTATCCTCAAGCCTGACAGCCCCCCTCCTGCTGGCTGCAGCGCGAACCGAGATGGCAAATTCCAGGTCTCCATCTACTCCCTGGGCAAATCCAAGCGCGACCTGCAGGTAAGCATCTACCCTCGTGGAACACGATCCATTATTTCCTTCTTGTAAACTGACATTCTTCTTCTTTGTAGAAGCGTGCCTGCGGTGCCGAGGGCACTCTGGTCATGACTCTGAAGGACGGAGTTTTGAAGGATTCCAAGGATCGAACTGGTTCTATCGTCGCCAACTACCAGTTCCAGTTTGATGGTCCTCCTCAGGCTGGTTCCATCTACACTGCCGGTTTCTCTACCTGCAACAACGGCTCCCTCGCTCTCGGTGGCTCCACGGTCTTCTACCGATGTCTGTCGGGCGACTTCTACAACCTGTACGACCGTCACTGGGCGGCTCAGTGCGAGCCGATTGAAATTGTGGCTACCTCCTGCGACGGTGATGCCAAGAGCGCTGGCAACACCGCTCCCGCCCCTACCGGCAACAAGCCCGTCGGCACGAGCATGGTTCAGACCACCATTGTTACCGTCATTGGCGACGGCCAGCCTCAGGTTCACACCACGGTTGTGCCTGTTCCCATGTGCCAAATTGGCGATGGCCAGGTGCAAATCCGAACCACTCCCTGCGCATCCATCCCTCCCGCCGGCACCAAGAAGCCCCAAGGTCCCACTGGCGCTCCTCCTGTCCACCAGATCTCGGATGGCCAAATTCAGGCTCCCCCCAAGACAGCCGCTCCTCCTCCTCCTGTCAGCCAGATTAACGATGGCCAGCCTCAAGCTCCCATCAAGACTGGTACTCCTCCCCCTCCTCCCGTCAGCCAGGTTTCCGACGGCCAGCCCCAAGGTCCCAAGGGCACAGCCCCTGTCGTTAGCCAGATCGGCGACGGCCAGATCCAGGCCCCGACTGGCCCTGCTCCTACCGCTCCCGCCTCTCAGGTTCCTGTTGCCGGTGCCGAGAAGCTTGTCCCTGGACTTGTTGCGATTGGTGCTGTTGCTCTCGTCGGAATGTTTTTGTAGATTCCACGTGGCTGCAGCATGTAGTGGGTCATGACTCATGCTGTCCAACATTTTCAAAAGTTTCATCATCTGACTAACTTGGTCCTATTTGGGGGGGGGGGGGAGTTTGTGTGTTGAGTTTGGTCATTTCGCGTTTCTCGGTTATCTAGTGGAGCGATTTTCACTTTCTTTTTATATATATTTTACGGCTGTCTTCCAATGTCGACATTTAATGAAAGGTCCTGTGGGAGGATATGTAAATTTGTATTATTAATACGAGCAATAACCACGTACGCGTGGTAAGAACTACAGTTTCAATGGTTGTTTAAGACCAGCTACCTATGGTGTTCAAACGTTCATTAAGCGACAACATGAAGCTTAATTTTGGTGTGAACCCGTCCAAACTTCTCCGAAGCTTGTAGTACCTACCTATCACATACCTAGAGAAGCCATGCTTATGTAAGGTTAGCTTTCTCGCGAGTCGCGAGTCGCGGCCCGCGGGAACGTGGGTTCCACCCGTGATCCACAGTGGCAGCCATCCAGGTTAGAACTTGTACACCAAGCACCTACATACATACATACATACATACCTTGATGTGACTTGATCAACTCAACCTGGGGGACGGACGACCATCATCTTCCTGACCATCTTGCGCAATTGACTCCAACGCGCCAACAAGCCCAAGCAAAAAAAACCCAAAAAAACCTACAATGACAGAATACTGGAAAAACTCCCCAAACTACTGGTGCAAACAATGCTCCGTCTTCGTCCGCGACACAAAACTCGAGCGCCAAAACCACGAAGCCACAGCTCGCCACCAAAATGCCATCAAGCGCTCCCTCCGAGACCTCCACCGCACACACGACTGGGAACAACGCGAGAAAGAGCGCGCGCGGCGCGAAATCGACCGACTCAATGGTGTGGTTGCCCGCAGCAGTAGACTACCCAACGGATCTGAGCACCCTCCTGAGCCGACGACGTCCTCTGCCTCATCGTCAACACGGCAGGGGACCTCCACAACGGACTCTGCGCTGAAGCAACAGCGGGAACAACTCGCTCAGATGGGTGTTTCTATACCGAGTGAGCTGTTGCCCGATATGGCTATGCCGGGGGAGTGGACGGTGACGAATACACGGGTGATTGACGATCATAATAGCGAGGGGAATTCCAAGGATAGACTCGCGATGGGGGTGAGAAAGAGGGGGGGGAGAGGCTGGGAAGAGGAGGAGGAGGAGGAGAAGGAGGAGCAGGATGCTGTGAGAGGACTATTTAAGAAGCCGAAGCGGTGGGGGCGGGATACGAGGGCGTTGGAGGGGGAGGGGGGGGATGCGGAGTTGGATGCTTTGCTGAGTGGGACTGTGGTGTTGAAAGGGGAGCAGCAGAAGCAGCAACAGCAGCAGAAGAAGAAGGAAGTAGAGGAGGAGGGCCGTGATGAAAATTCTGGTGATATCAAGGCGGAGGATGAAGAAGAGAAGCACGGTGTTTCTGTTTCTGGGGTGGTGAAGAATGAGCAGGACTTGGAGGGGGAGGTACACGGGCGAGATGCCGCCGTGAAGGCAGAAGAGCCGGCGGTGAAGATAAAACGTGAAGAAGGGGAAGAAGAAGAAGGAGGAGGAGGAGGAGCAGCAAAGGAAGGAGAAGCAAAAGAAGAAACCCCGGGTATCGCGCCCGTGGTATTCAAGAAGAGGAAAGCAAAGGGCTTGCGAACAAAAGCAGGTGGATAGGCAGACGAAAGAAGTGGTAGCATTGTTTCTTCCCCTTTCTTTGCATTTGCGTTTAAGATACCCATTGAGTAAATGAATAACACTTGCTTCTTCTTGTGAATTCTGTGCTTGATATACTAGCGCATGCACGGAGGGGATATAGCATTAATCGGCGAAGAGGCCTCGGATCTGGCCGCGGGCCGCGGCGCCTTACGGGAGGGAACCACCACGGTCGTGCCTGTGTGTTTTGTTCATCCCATTAATCCTATATCTTGTCTATTTGATCGATTCTTCTGAACATGAAATCATAAAGCCAGAGAGGAAGAGCTCAATCTTGTCTGCGAGATGGTCATCCGCTCGCCCGACCTTCCCCAATACATGTATTGCAGACGAAGGGTTCTTTGCACAGCTGCCTCGGGAGTCGGGGCACGATGAATGTTGCCATGCGGGAGTTTACCCCCAAACCCAACGTTACAGTACTTCGAGATGCATCTCACTACATCTCACTAGGTAGATAGCCCAATGAGTCAATGACGTTTGCGCGGAGCGTCGGAGATAACGACATCCGACTTGGTGGGGCGGGGCCGAGGTGCAGCGTCACTCATAAGCTTTGTTGAGCATAGAGAGAGGTAAACCACATACATTTTTGGTTTCACGGTGCTTCGTCTCTCATGCACCTGGCCATACGTTCATCGCATCGCGAAACCGACAGCCCCTACGCGCGACGTTACCGACTTCAGTACAGGAATCATGGCTTCAAATGCTCCCGGGCGATGCTGCTCGCTAGGCTCCCTGTTCGAGTAGGTCTCTTGTCTCGTACCATACTTCGAGATCCGCCTTGTTGGGAGATACCTCCCTGACGCATCTGTCAAACGCGAAAAAAACTTGTTTCTGACTGCTCCGGCCCAGGGGAACACCAAAGGGCAAGCTCGTCAAGATTGACGACAAAATCGAGGCGTACATTGCCACGCCGTCCGAGGGTAAAGCCAACAAGCAAGGCCACGGAATCCTCTACCTCCCCGATGTCATTGGCATCTGGGAGAACAGCAAGCTCATGGCCGATTTATTCGCCGAGAACGGCTACACGACCGTTGTGCTGGACTTATTCAACGGCGACCCCGTCAAGCTCAACGCACCGGAAGGGTTCAACATCATGGAGTGGCTGACCAAGGGATCAGACGGGAAGAACCCCCACACGCCGCCTTTCGTGGACCCCATCGTGGAAGCTGGCATCAAGTACATCAAGGGGCTGGGCGTGACGAAACTAGGAGCGGTTGGATACTGCTTCGGCGCAAAGGTGAGAAGTCCTCGAGCTTCCTTTGAGAAAAAAGCAGGGAGGAGACGTGAAGAAAGAAATAGGGCGGGCCACGTTGGCTGACTTGTCGCACGATCCACTGCATAGTACGTCGTCCGGCATTACAAGGACGGCATCGATGTTGGCTACGTCGCTCACCCGTCCTTTATCGAGGAGGACGAGCTCGCCGCCATTACAGGGCCATTATCTATTGCTGCAGCAGAGACAGATCCCATCTTCCCCGTGGAGAAGCGCCACAAGTCCGAGGAGGTTCTCAAGACCACCAAGCAGCCGTATCAGATCAACCTGTTCTCGGGCGTAGAGCATGGATTTGCCGTGCGAAGCGACTTGACTGTCAAGACGCAAAAGTTTGCCAAGGAGCAGGCCTTTTTGCAGGCCGTGAGCTGGTTCGAGGAATATCTGGTTTGAAAAGGACATGTGGTTGTCTTTTGTCGAGAATCTTGAACAGTGGCTACCTACCTACCTCCTAGTCTCTAGGGGGGACGCCGCGTCGTCGGTCGAAATTGGTGGGGTCGGTCACTGTATGTACGTATCACGTTCTTATGATTGATTGGAGTGAACGAGGAGCGCAAGCGAAGTCAAGGAGATTAGGACGATTCAGATGGAGCATTGGAGAGTCAATATATTCATTTTGTCCCAGATACAGAGTTATGTAGTACATATGTATGTATGTATATGTACCTACTCAGATCAGTTGAAGGCTGATGAAGCGGCACCCCACTTCGCGGCACCCCGCAGTCGGCACTGGGCAGGAGTGAGTCGAGTGACAGAAGTGGCAGGAAGTGCCAGAGCTCCCGTTTGACGTCAAAGAGCCTATCTGGCCAATGCAGCGCCGAAAAGGACAAACAGTGACACGGTACACCAGCTGCCATTTTGCCGACTTCAATTGTAATTGTCCAGTCGAACGATATCGTATCGTCCATATCGGCCAGATATCGCTCAAGAGCCTTGCCTCCTCAAGCCATGACCTGACCTAACCTTTCGCAATTAACGGCCATGGCAGCAACTCTGGATCCCGTCAACTCCAAGTCCTTGTCACCGCCCTCAGTACCAACTCCACCATCTGCTACCTCTGCGTCGTCTCCTATCGACCCAGCACAAGCCTCGCCCGCGACCCCTTACGATGAGACGAACACTTCGGAAGAGGACTCAGGCAGAGGCCGCTCTCAGTTCCCTCTCCTTCCCGAAGCAACGGCCGGCGAGGATAGCTATTCGGACGAGCACGAGCGCGAGCGCGATGGACTTGTACCCGAGGGGGCGCGCAGCTCGACATCCCGCGCTTCTTCGACAGATGGGAATCGTCGGCGGGGCACGAGTGCGTCAGCGAACGGGACGAACGATAAACCGCAGAAGCTCACAGCGGCGGAAATGGAGGAGCTCACGAGCAATCCCAGTTCGTTGCCCATAGCGCCAGCGCCAGAGTGCGGCGCTGTCGATCAAGAAACTGTAGCTGAGACGGCGTCACAGCATGAGGAACTCGGACAAGCGTGCCAGCCTGGGTCCTACTTCATCCAGCAGCAGGAGCTGCAGGAGCAGGGGCAAGAGGGGCAACAGGAACAACAGAAACAGCAGGGACAACAACAGCAGCAAGAGTCGCAAGAAGAGCAGCAGCAACAGCGGCGGTTAGATGAGCTTCCGACAACAAACGGACTCGTCGTTGAGCTACCGGGCGAATGGATGTACGGCTCAGCTTGGGAAGCTCGAGGCCAACAACGACCTCCAAGGTCTTGCTCACCGCGTACAGTCTCGACACCGCCGATGACGCGGGTTCAAAAGCATTTCAGTGGAATGGTTCCGCAGCCTGCGCCGCCTAGAAGATTTTCGAATAACCCACGCCCGAAGCCTTCGCCGCTGAACCTGAATGGGGAGGCTGGGTTTGGCCCGTTCAGAGCACGACCGCCGTCGCCTGCAATCAAGACGGGGCCAGCGGCTATGTCATCGCAGCAGCAACAACAGAGACAACAGCAACATGACTCTGCCTCGCTCAACCAAACTCAGGCGTATGCCGGACCCAGCCCGCCGTCACCCATACCAGCCATTATTCCTCTCCCTCCAATGTCTTTACCTACGCACTTGCAGCTTGAGCTGGCAGCCCAACGACCAAGCCCGTTATACATACACCAGTCCCACCTGAATGATGTTCCATATGAGTCCTATGCTGTCAAATTACAGAGGCTAAAGAATGTGATTTTACTGCCATTGTACCTGGAGCGAACGCTATACTTCGGGGCTCTGGCGTGCCTGGACGCATGGCTGTATACCTTTACTATCCTTCCCATACGCTTCTTTATGGCATTCGGCGTGCTGCTTAGGTGGTGGTGGTATGTGGTCGTCAAAGAATTGCGGTGGCTAGTTGGCTACGTACAAAACGGCTTGGTCAGGTTGTGGAAGCGTGAGCGGATGAGTAGATCAAGAAGACCCAGCGATGCTTCCGACAGCCATCGATCTCGCAGCCGAAGCTGTGCGCGTGGAACCGCCACCGATTCCGGCGTCGATGGTGTCTCTGCCTCGGTGCGTCGAGATAGTTCACGTCAGGCTAGATATGAATCACAGGCAGAAGACCATGAGCATCTGTCGTCCCTTTCATCCAATAGCACTCAGCATCCTGGTCCGAAGACAGGCTCATTTTCACAACACAGAAGGGTCAAGTCGGTCCCTTCGGCCTTGTCGCACTTTCACAAGGCCGACCTTCTCCAAGGTGCCGTTATTATCTGCAGCTCGGTCGCTCTCATGTCCCTTGATGCCAGCCGCATGTACCATTTCATCCGGGCGCAATCTGCCATCAAGCTGTACGTCATTTACAACATCCTCGAAGTCAGTGACCGACTGCTGTCCGCCATCGGGCAAGATATACTGGAATGCCTCTTCAGTCACGAGACACTATCGCGGAACCAATCTGGCCGATCCAAGATCCTTCTTCCCCTCGGCATCTTCTTCCTGGCCCTCGTGTACAATTGCTTGCACTCCATTGCGCTATACTACCAAGTCATCACGCTCAATGTAGCCGTCAATTCCTACTCCAACGCGCTGCTTACGCTGCTCCTGTCGAACCAGTTCGTCGAAATCAAGAGCACCGTCTTCAAACGCTTCGACAAGGACAACCTCTTCCAGCTGACGTGTGCGGACATTGTGGAACGGTTCCACCTCTGGATCATGCTCCTCATTATCGGCATGCGCAACATTGTCGAGGTGGGCGCCTTTTCTGTCCCAGGAGCGGGATTCGACTCCTCGCACGACGACGGCAAAGTGTCTGTGCCGTTGCACCCTCGGTCCATTCTCCCGCATAGTTTTACGGTGCTGCCGTCTTGGTTGAATTCAGGGGAGGCTCTTTCGCCCTTCTTGATTGTGGTGGGTAGTGAGATGCTCGTTGATACGGTCAAGCATGTCTATGTGACCAAGTTCAACAACATCAAGCCCACGTTTTACGGACGGACACTTGATATTTTGTGTAAAGACTATTACACAAATGTACGTGAGCTGCCATTTCGTGCTTACTAGCTTTTCTATTCCTTCCCTATTTCTTCTGGCCTTCCGTGCTATTGTTCACTGCTCTACCCGAACTCGTACCCTTTCTACCAATTTGCAACGATCGAGACAACTAATCCACTGCAGGCCTTCGTAACACCATCTCTCATGCGTCGCCTCGGACTCGCCGTCATACCACTCTCATGCCTCTTCATCCGCGCCTCCATCCAAACATACCACATGTTCCTCTCAGCGCATGTCCCCATGCCCCTCCCCGCATCCACGCAGACATCCCTGATGCAAGAGTCCGCCGTGCCCTCTTCCCCCGCCATGATGGCCGCACTAAGCCGCTTCGACGCCCTTCTCCGAGACTCCCTCGGCCGCGCCACCTACGGAAACCCCTACGGCTCTCCCCTAAACGCACGCCCCTGGTACGCGTGGAACTCTGACGACATCATCGCCGCTCTCACCATGGTAGTCGTCTTCTTCATCGTCTTTCTCGTCCTGCTGATCCTCAAACTCCTCCTGGGGATGGTCCTGCTGCAGTACTCGCGCAATCGATACGCCGACATGAAACACAAGGAGAAGTTGGTCGCTCAGGGAGCTCTCCCGCGGGAAACGTACGATGCGTCGGGCAAGAGAGTCGGTGGGAGAGGCGAGGTTGAATTATCCGAGGAGAAATCTAGATGGATTAACGCGGATGGGAAGGAGGGGGGATTGCAGGGCGGTAGTAGAGCATCATCGGGTGGGAAGAAGATGGACGGTGGGGGGAGGAATAAAGACCAGGGTGATTATATGGGTGTGGCGAGATATGAAATGGTTGCTAAGCGGATATGGTAGAATAAGAGCCCGGGTGGTTCATGAAAGATACATGGATAGGTAGGAGTGGACAGACTGCATTGGCATTGGCATTGGCATTGCTCGAATTATGATGCTGGACGGGGAGACGCAACTCTTGCGTCGAGTAGGTACATACATATGCACTGCATGCGTAATCTATATATGTAATGATAGAATACCTCGGAGTTGACCATGATCATAAATTGTGGCGTCTCTTGCGTGCGGCTTGCTTGCTACCTCGTTTGCGCATACACATTGCAGAACATGAGACAGATTACTTGCATCATCACATTTCAGTCAGTGCACTGTACATTTGCTTTGAAAAGGTAGAACGGCGTGCTGGAGTACTGAGTACAGGAAGAATTCAAGAGTAACAATACATAGGCTGGTTAAACGGAAAACACAGGGAAACATGCAACATGGCCTTCGCCACTTCCAGAACATTGATGTATCAACCAAAATCATTGCATGTGAAATCTCTCTAGTGCATGTGCATACGCTAACTATTAAACCAAGTAACCCCCCATTCATCTATCAAATTATCGCACGGCCGCTCATACAATGCCGCGGACTTTGGCAGTCGATTCGCCCATCACATCGACTATAAATCATGTCTTCGTGATAATACCTTTCTTTTTGGTTCGTAACAACAGGGGATCCGGGCTCCGAAACCAGTCCAGAATCGGAGTTTCGTACCCCCTCCCATCTTCTTTATTTTCTCTCTCCTTTTTTTTCCTCGTTCACATGACGGATGGTGAAGATATTCTTCAGCCTCGCAAGGTTTGAAGCATACGCTGCACCATCTGTCGGGTATCTTGTTCCAGCTGCGCCTCCGGCTCTCCCAGAACCTTTTCGAAAATGCCAAGCAGCTGCGGTGTCAGTTGCTGGACAGTGGGGTTGCCCTGATCATACAGGTTGTAGATACACTGGAAGATCGGCTCATTCTCCTCATAGTCCTCAGTGAGGGGAAGAACGCCAACAATCGAAGGCAGGGCTTTCGCAACAAAGTTGCCGTCAGGGTGCTTCATCATCATACGGCAGAGACAGCCGGCAACATTGTCGGTGATGCGCATCTCATGCACAGACAGCATCGGCTCGAGCTTTTCGAACAGCTGAGGGAACAGGGGAAGAGTATTGCTCGTGTCGCGCGAGTTGAATATGAGCAGACCCAGGGCATATGCAGCATTGGACTTGGTCAGCTGGTCCTGATCCGAGAGACGACGGAGCAAGTTACGGGTCAGGGCATCAGTGTAGGGGGTGATGGCCTCGCCAGCATATTTGGCCACTTCGGCAATGGTGCCAACGGCAGTAGATCGGTGGACGCTCTCTGTTGAGGCCACCAGCTTGAGCACAGGCTTCTCAAAGATCTTCCACAGCTCGCCGAATTGCATGCCCAGAGCCGCCGCGAGTCCGACAACGACATCCAGAGCTGAGTCGACTACCAACCAGTCGTATTCAGAGGAGCCGGCGTCGATATCCTGCTCTTCTTCTTCGGCACCAAGGTCTTGCTGGCAGGGGTGAGAGCGGGTAACGAGTGATCCAATCACGGATACTAGCTCCTGCAACATATCTTGCTTGACCGTCAAGACGGAGGGGCCACAGGCTCTCAAAGTCGCTGCCACATTGCGGTTGATCTCGGTGATGACAGATCTGAAGTTCATGGCTTGTTAGTCCAATGACTCATCTAGGAGTGCAATGAAAGTTTCGGTCAAGTAATGAAAAGAGACATGTTCCAAGTCAGAAGTAGATTAGACGCGTTCTCAGCACCCGCAAATTTTGCGTCTGAGTGAGCTGGGTATAACGCAAGGTATTCATCATTTGGAAAAGACATATTTGGTTGCAAACAAAAGGGGTAGAATAGATAACAAGGCAAAGAACATAGGGAGTGGATTAAAAACGTACCGTTCGCTGTCACTGGTCCAGATATCCATGGTAGTCTTGTGCAGAGCCTGGGCAATGTTGACCAAGGACTCAGGAACAGGTGGGTTAGGAGGCATCCCTTGCTGCCACTTGCTTCCAGATGTTTCTTCCCAGACCTGGAACACACGGCTGTAGATTCTCCAGAGGGTTGAGATGGCGTTTTTGCGGCATCCCTCGTAGGTGTGCTCTGCAAAGGGAATAATTTGCTCGATTGCTTTACCGACATACGCCTCAAGGTGGCTGCTGTTGCAACAATTGGAGATGACATCGCCCAGAGTGTCGATAGCAATCTCCTGTTCCAAGGCGACGGCGGTGACAGCACCAAAGTCTCCAAGGTTGGTAAGATCATCCAGATCTTCCCAGTCATCGTCACCTCCAGCGGCAATGATGGCATCTTCCAGAGAGTTGGGAGCCTTGAGCTTCACACGCTTGCCACCAATAATGGCTCCCTCACCTAGCTGACTGGGATCTACACCAGGCAGGTCAATCTCCTCCTCCTCCAGCTCGAGCGAGGCGAAGATGCCTGTGAAGACGCCACTCAGGAAGTGGTCAAAGTTGGCGCCGTAGACCTTGGACAGATTCGACCACAGGATGAAGGTGGTCTCCTTCAGACGGGGGTTGCTGAGATGGAGCGCCTCTTCGCTAGCCTTCATGAGATCCATGACAAAAGGCTGGAATGTTTCAGGTCCCACGGCAAGGGCAATGCGGCCCAAGCTGTCACAGGTGGCACTACGGAGGTCCATAGCCTCGTCGCTCTCCTTAAGCATGACATATCGGCCGAGGACCTTCATCGTACCATCAAAGAAGGGCTTAAAATCTGTATCCATGGAGGAGGCAATGGCGCCAATGGCAGAAGCAGCGGCAGCCTTGACGGTGTAGTCTTCGTGATCCAGGAGCTTGATCATGGGCCCGATCAAGTTGGGACCATACTGCGCCATGATCTTGGTGTCAATGCCGTCACCAAATGTATCCAAAGCACCACAGGCGCATCGCACGATGCTAACGTTCTTCTTGTCGGTGGGTCCCTGAGAAGCAGATTCGAGGTTCTTGAGAACGGCAGCAATGATTTGCTCATGGTGAGAAGACATCTCATCGGCCATCTCCTCGGCCAAGTGAATAAGACCCACGAGTGCGGCGTGGCGGACCCGGATATCGCCATCGCAGAGCAGGTTGATGACAGTGGGGAGCAGCGATTGGAGCTGCGTGGAAATGAATTCAGGGGCTCCCTCAGCAACGTTGCCAAGAGTGAGCATAGCAGACATCCTGTATCCAGGTTCGGGGCTGGTGGCAAAGTGAGGGAACTGCTCAAGCATAGGGACAGCAACTAGACGAGGAGGTAGCTCGCTGGCCAGAGTGTTGACGAGGCTGATAGCAGTACGCGCAGGAGTCAGGTCTTCCTCATCGTCATCAGCGTCGAGCTCGGAGACGATGTGCATAGACTTGACCATGAGCTCAGCAGCGACTTCCTTCATGCCCTGAATCTTCATGCGACGGTACTGCACGCACTGAATGAGTAAACTGAGGGCCTGGGCACGGGCCGCGTCTTCAGCGTTCTTGTTCCCACCAAGCTCAATCATGAAGCGCAAAAGGTCCTGGAGGTGAATAGCCAAGAAACTGGGGTCAGAGGCGAGGTAGGAGTGGAAGACATCAAAGATGGTCTGGTAGCTCTCCTCATCCTCAGCCTCGACTGTAGCTTTGAGAATGCTAACCAAGTTGGGGATAAAATTCTGAAGTGCCTTGACAGCTTGAGGGTCCTCGTTAGGCTCAATGATCATGAGAATGGCACCAATAGCCTGAACCATGTTGATGCGGACCTCCTTGCTCTCCGGATCCTCAATGCGGGACTGGAACAGCTGAAGAAGCTGATGGGTGTGTGCTTCGAAATGCTGGGGGCTCTCCTCCAACATAGAAAACAGAATAAAGGAGCCAACTTCGCGGTGCACGACATTGGCACTGTTGTTGAGGGGCAGTACCTGCTTCAGGAACTCTTCGCCCTCGCCATTCTCCATGTCAAGGCCAATAAGGCCAGCGACGAGACGAGCCAGAGCATGGCGACAAGCAGCGGAACTCTCTTTCAGAGTGCCCTCCAGAAGGTGGGAGCGAGCCAGAGGCTTCTTGTCCTGAGCCGTCTTGTCCCAGTGCTTGTGCTGCTTACTGGTAGCGAGTCGAAGGGCTTGGACAGCGGCTAGTTGTCGGATTGCACCGTCATTGTGGGTGAGAGCAATCTCGATGAGCACAAGAAGGGACTCAGACTTGGAGTAGTAGTTCTTTTGAAGATCGGCAGTCACGGCTTTGACCTGTTCCGTGTTGGCTGTGTGCAGGCAATAAGAGTCAGCAAACAAGTTCGATTTTTTCCCTCAAGGCTCGCTTCGTAGGATGTGCCAGGACAATTTGAGCAGCATCAGTGAAGGTACTTGACTTACGAACTTGGCTGGCCTGCAGCAGCTGAGCAAGCCTGTCTCTATCCATCTTCGCCGCTTCGCTATGTAACGCTCAAGCGACAAATTTCAGGAAATAAAGAGAAGGGAAGGTGGTGGGGAGACGGGGAGAAAAGTGCGGCCCTCTCTGAAATTGTCCCGCGGCAGAAAAAAAAATTCCTTTCGAAGGTGGTGTCGCGACAAGCCAGGGGACTTGATTGTGGGAACCGACAGCCCCGCTCCAAAGAGGGGCGAGTTGCAGGTTTGCGCCGTTGCGGCCTGGCGGCTAACCCACCGCCTTGGTGAGGCGCCAAGGCTTCTGTCACCCATCATGTTGGGCTGCCAGATGGCAGAAAGCCACGCAGCTGCGAGCCACCTGTCGTCGAGCCGCGCTTAATCAGCCACGGTCGACTCGAGCCAGCCGCGGCATTGAGACTTGCTTCGCAGATTGCAACCATCTGGAGAATGCACGGCAGTTCCTTTTGCATCCTTGTGCATCATTGAGCGTGAATGGCGACATCTTTCTCTAGGCGCGAGAGAGCGGAGCAATGGGGGGAGCCAAAAGGGAGGAATTGTCGTGAGGACTTTCGAAAGTGCAACGAATAAATAGGTGCTCGTTGTTGTGCGTTCGACCCCTCGGAAAATCTCTGGCCACCTCCCGGGGTCTCTCTTCCCAGCCACTCGAATTCATCCCTGATACTTTGTCTGTACGGAGAGGTATCGTCACCGTCACTATGTATCGTGATTCGTGGCATCACACCGTGCCATTCCGCACGTCTTCATTTTGGCGCTGCCCTACTCTGCACGTACGTACCTAGCAGAGCGCGAGTTTTATTAAAGAGACCTGGGCTGTGCCGCCCAACTCCTGGAATGACCTGCTTTCTCGAGTTGTCTGTATCATCCACCTCCAGACTTATCAAGAGTTCCAACTTTTCGTGAAGCCATCCGTGGTGCTGCCAGGCTGCTAAGGCCCATTGATAAGATGAGAATGGCTCATGAAGGCTTCCCACCGGCTCGAGCACAGGCAGCCGGGTTATTTCCATGGACCATTATATACACATTCCCTGCGGTGGCATATGTGTGTGCGTGTGCTGTAGGAGACCTCGTCAATTCAGTACTGTAGCGTACAGATTAAGATGCGGTTGTGCAACCCTATCGCGACTTTGCACTGGTTACTGTACAATGCTACTGCAGCGGCTAGCCTTCTGCGACTTGCTGCTTTGCTCATCCGGGCAAGCAGATCATAGACCCAACACGCAGCCTTTGACAGTCTAGACCTATATTCGGCCTCAGAATATCGTCGACACTCAGGCCACGCACTTTCCCAATAGACCAGCAGGTGTCGCCCGTATGTATGACGTAGGTTGATTGATCGGGTGAGCACACCAACTGTGGTGTCTCGTCGCTGGCTGCAGCGCGATGGAGATACCAGAAGAGCCCCAACAGAGAGACGCCAACAATGACGCCAAAATTGAGCAAGGGCATAAGCTCAGCTCTCCACGACTTGTGCTGTTCCGGGAATTCCTGCACCAAGAGTGCTTCTGTATCGGCCGTATCATCGAGCGCACCGTCTCCAACTCGCGTTAATTGTCCGTACTGGCAGCCCGGGGCGCTCTCCCAGTAACTGCCGTCGCTATCTTGGAAGGTATAGACTTGGGTGTCCGCATCGTATCCGATCCGGCTCATGCCTTCGGGCAACCGGTCTTCGTCAGAGTCATAGCGCGAGAATCGGGACATGGTGAATTCGTGGTGGGTGGAGAGTGAAGCTTGGATGGCTAGGGAGGAGGTAGGTTTTTAAATGTATGTAGAAGGTAGGAAGAAGAGGACGGGACAATCTTGTGGGTCAAATGGTTTGAACTTGAACTTGGGCCCTTGGGTGAATATATGTATGAGGTATGTACGTATGTACATACATACATACATACATAGAGGCTACGTCCGCAGGTTGTGATGTTGGCTTGCTCGGGTTCGTGGAAGGCGGCTCAACTTGCTTATCTTGGTGGTATTCCCAATCCAGCCATTCTTTGTCATGCATCCATCTTCACCGTTTCAGAACCCGAGCTTTCGTTTGCCGTCAGAGTCACGTATGACAAGCTCGATGGATTGGACGTCTTGCTCCCATCTTTCCGTCCTGCGAAAGAATGGCGCAAGTTGTGCCTTGAATCTCCCAAGTCCATTCAGTACGCCGACAACTCCTCGTCGATGCTCTTGAAAGTGCCATCATAACCTGCCATTGATCGATTGCGCGTGCTGCCCGCAAAGCTGTCATGGCGAATCTACGAAGTTTCTTGGTCCGTCTGTTCCGAACAATAGTCACTCGATTATATGACTACCTACATAGTCGGGTAGTCGTGCCTTGCTTGCCCCGGCTAACCCTTTCTTGCAGTCCATCTTGGCAGTCACTCTGTCTGTCCTGCTCTACCACCGCGGACAAGCACTGTGGATGCTGTACAATAATTCCCCGGCGCGACTGTCTCGCATCAATACGTTTTCAAGCTACGATATCAAATTTGCCGACAGGGTGCGGAGCTGCGAGGATGCCCTCATCGTTGAGAGTCGCGGTGTAGCGATTGTGGCCTGCGACGCTGGACGCGAGCGATGGAACACCGTCATGGTGAGTATGTACTTAGGTACCTCCCAGTCAGGACTCAGCTTCCCACCGCACCGCCATCCGCCGGATCAGTAGATCTTGCACTCAGAGTTGAAGAGCGTGATAATTAATGATGTTCAATCTTATAAATATCGGCAGGGAGTTTTTCTCGAACCTCTTGTCAGTGCAAGCTTGTACATCTACGACTACAAGGACGCATCCGCGCCGGACGCAGAGGCGCTGAAGCAAGTCGAGCTACTTAATTTCCCAGGAAAAGATGACTTTCACACCCTCGGTCTGGCTTTCGATGAAGAAACATCGACGCTATTCGCCGTGAGCCATGCAAAGGCCGGTTCGCGCATTGAGAGATTCACACTCGACTTGGACAAGTTGACGGCCACGCACACGGGCACAATCCAGCATGCGCTCATCAACGCACCCAACTCAATCGCCATCATCAACTCAAACGAGCTCTATGTTACCAACGATCACTACTTTGTGGCCAGGAAGCATAAACTGCTTTCCAAAATTGAAACCTGGTTTGGTCTGCCACTCGGCTCAGTGGTACACGTGAAGCTGCGACAAGAAAAGACGGGTCTCGCCGCTGCGTCTGTCAGGGTCGTTGCTCGAGCAGCCTTTGCCAACGGTATCAGCATTCTCAACAAGACGACAGTTGCGGTGGCCGCATGTTCTCGAGGCTCGGTAAACCTCTACGATGTTCAGCGAGACGCTTCCCTGACCTTCAAGACATCCTTTCCCGTATCGTTTGCTCCAGACAACCTGTCTCTGCACGGTGGAAAGCTTTACATCGCCGGCCACCCGCATTTTCCCTCATTAATCAAATTCACGCTTACACGACATATCTGCAACGAGCCTGCTAAATTTGAGAAGGCGAGTAGGCATCTGAAGAGGTATTGCCAATCCGAGAAGATTGCACCCTCGTGGGTTGCTGAGTGGAGCGAAGAAGAGGGGTTAAAAAGCCTCTATGTTGGCACGGAGTATCCTTCTAGTGCCACGGCAGCCAAGGATCCTGGCAGAGGTGTCGGCATTGTTTCTGGGCTCTACGCCAAAGGCATCATGGTGTGGAGAGACTGAATGATGGCAAATTGTATGATGCTCCGTTAGGGATGAGATTATTCACAGTTACAGGCCACACGTAAGGCGAGATAAACGAGATCAGATGAGGCGATTCTTTGATTGGGCCGCTATACATATTACATACATCTTGTGCCTACATTACATCTATTGATCTCTCCAAGAAGCCTTGCAACTGACTAAATAGGCAGAGCGAAACATCCGCAGCAGAAGAGAAACCCACTGCTCCGGCCTATAAGTCAACGCGGGAAATGGTGTCCATTGTTTCTTATCTCCCCTGTTGAAGCACACGTGCTTCAAGCAAGTGGCTTTGGGGTATCGTTGTTCATCGTGATACATCGACTGAATTCGCTTTTCATGTTGATCCCGACACGAAACTTACCGCGTGAGTTCGGATGTGCATGGATTGCCTTTTTCCAAGAGCTCGTACCTGCACGACCTTCAGCTTTCATTCTATCACAGAGTCTGCAGCAATTTCAGACGCACAAAAGCCATTCTTTTGGTATTCAGTGTTCACGCGAAGGCATCTATTGGTTGTTTTCTTTTTTGAAAAGAGAAAAGAAAAAAGAAGTAAGAATACTTTCGCTGTGCCCAAACATGATGAGTCTTCCAAGAACCAAACCAATCCCATTACCAAAGCAGAACCGAAAAGAAGAAAAGAAAAAGTACAAAGTTCACGACCGATAATCTCCATCTCCGACCCGACCGACGCTGCCGTTTCCAAGACTTTATCCTCCTCTTCTGTCGAGACTCCACAAGAACGCAACTCGGAATCCTAGTCGTCCCATCTTACAGGCCTTCTTGCGGCTCCTCCTGTCATCGCTCCCAACCATAGAAAACTTCCTCTTCAGGGCATACTTCAGGGCATTCGTCCTCTCCTGGATATGCTTCTTCATCGGGGCCACCTTCTTCTTCCAGGCAATCCTCTTCTGAGCAAACTTCCTCTGCAGGAGATCCTTCTTCTTCAGGACAGACTTCTTCTCCTGGGCCTCCTTCTGCCGGGCTATCCTCATCCGGGATATCTTGGCCGCCTCGGCATACGCAAAGCACCGGCTAAAGACGCTATTCGCGGGATAGGCCCGCGCATCATGACGGACATCTGGGAATGTAGGTTCCGCGATTTCGGCGCCAAAGTAATAGCGGATGTTGGCACG
This sequence comes from Claviceps quebecensis, assembly GCA_004016085.1. Taxonomy (NCBI): domain Eukaryota; kingdom Fungi; phylum Ascomycota; class Sordariomycetes; order Hypocreales; family Clavicipitaceae; genus Claviceps; species Claviceps quebecensis. The sequence goes on from QEQW01000036.1 coordinate 24,436, forward strand.
GTGAATGGAGAGATGGTGTGCCCTCTCCAGATACATGAAGCGCGAGATGAGCTTCTCCTCGAGAACGGCCATGCACCGAGTCAGCGACGGCGAGCTGTACGAAGAGTGCGTGAGAGAACAGCTGGAAGTATGATTGGGGTCGCAGGTTTGCTTGTGGATCTCCTGCTGTGTCTCTTCGTTCAAGCCATAAGCCTGCATGTGTATCTGTCGCCAAACGTTGTCCCGGGTGCGCCAGGTGAAGTGTTCCGGGAACAGTAAGCCGTTCATGATCCATACCAGGAAGGCTTTTCCAGTCGGGCAATAGTAGCTTTCAGGTGCGTCGAGCCACGCGTCCCAGATCTTGTCGGCGTGGAATTCGGAAAAGCCAATGAATTCGAGGGTGGCCCTGGAGAGTTGCCATGCGGGGATCCTCTCGAAAAAACGAGATTGGTAGCAGGTTCTGATGGAGTGAAGAGGTGCCAACGGCGTGTCAGCGCACTCGACGTATGGTTTGTCTGTGAGAAGACGACGGTGGATCTTGACGTAGCCGTCGGGGTTCACGTCGGTGGCAAGCCCATATTGGCGGAGGTGTCCCCAGTCCAAGAGGTTGAGGAGTGTCATATTGAAAGATGTCGAGGGTTTGATGTATGTGTGTGTGTGTATTTTTGTATAAATTAATGAAGATTGTATTGATTGATGTTGCTTGATGTTGCTTGATATTCGGTAACAGGATGGCAACCATGTCCAGGAGCCCAACGAGCAGTAGCCGTCTAATTATACTAGAATCCCCAGGAACGGGGAAAAAACTAGCACGCGTAAAGTTTTCCGTGACGTCTCTGAGAATAGATCAGCTTATCCCATAAACTAGGCCAGGTACACTTGATTCCGCACGCTAACGGAGCCGGACATCTCGCATTCGCCTGTAGATACATCATATACACACTTACATGCGAAAGAAGTACTACCCACTCCTCTCCAGATGGAGCACTTCACGACACAAGAGGAGAAAATTACTATTCCCATATCTGTCCTTTGATACTGGAAACCTCCCCCCTACCTCCTCTGTACAAAGAAGACGTGTCTTTGACTCTTTCTCACTTCCCTCCGTGAGACGTTGCCAACGTGTCTTGCTAGCTTCGTTTAACGACAGTGTTGTCCTCATCTCTTTGGATGGAAAACTAGCGTCGTAAGGTGATCGACGTGGCGCTCAGGGGATCTGATTATTCTCTTGCAGCGGTCTTTGGAACGCCAACGTTAGTGAAAAGACTATTTTGAGAGAAAGTTTCCTCATCGGGCTTGCGTACCCAGGCAGAGGGGGGTTAAAGTTGTACGTGGCACTGACGATGGGCGTTCTTTCCTGTAAACAGTAACGCCGATTGATATGTCACCCTCTTCTAATCATCTAGTGTCTGGTGACGACTTGCAAGATCGGAATTGTCGGATTCGCATTCTGGAAGTGCGAAAAGTTCCTAGTTGTGCGTGTTCAACTCTTCGTGCCTCGGCTTCCTTTCGTTAGCTCGAGATTCGGGGTGAAGTAGGAGAGACTTTGGTGGGTTGGTGACGAGCGGACCTCCTGTGATGCGAGTTCGCTCCTGCCTTCTTTGAAGTTCTTTTGATGACGTATCATCACAGCTAGACAATTTTTGAAGTAAGATTACAGGGTCTGGACGCGTCACGACGCACTGGTAATATTCGACTGTGTGAATTAAACTTTTCGTATTCGACTTCTTTCCTTAAGTCGGGTTTTGGGGGAGAAAGCGGACCGGCGCTTTTTGGTGGGTGACGAGCGGATCTCCCTGTGACGGACCTTTTCCTCCTTCCTCCTTCTGTTTGAGAAGTGAAAGGAGACGTCCGTCTTTTGTGGAAGCAGAAGCACGTGCTCGAGTTCGGTTTCCCCCTTTTTGGAGTTCTAACGACAATGTATACATGCCAACGACGTTGAACTGAAACTGCATGGTCCAGGTACTCTCATTCTGTTACCCCAGGAGTGTAGGTTCTCAGCCTTGTGAATTTAAACCTTTCAGATTCTGTTTCTTTGCTTGATTCGACATCATGGGATGGAGTGGAAGGGACTTTTGGTGGGTGGCGAGCGGATCTCACACCAAGCGAGTTCGCCTCCTCCTCCTCGCCCTCCTCCTCGAAGTTCCTGGGACAAGTATAAATGTCAACCATCTTGAACGGAAACTAATCCAGATAACTTACATCAATACTTTTCAGGTGCATGTGATAAAATCGTGGAAATAGTACCAGGTCCTTCACGTTCGGCAGACTTTCTTGAGTCTGGGTTGAGAGACAAATAGACAGAGGGAGTTCGAAGTGACAAGCGGATATCTTCACCTTTCCTTCGGCACATGCCAATCCTCGATTCCTCGTCATCGACCCGTAAGAATATGGACTGAGATTCTGCTGATGGGTACCACCATTTGCGTCGGAGCTCTTCGTCCTTGCCCGGGGCTTCGAAAAATGACACGACAGAGGCTTCGGCCAGTCACACAGGGAAGAACTTGCTCAGTGACCAGCCCAAAAGATCGTCTGGGTCCATCCATGCCACATCATCCAAGCCGGCTCTCCGCATTGGAAAATTAGTTCACGATGGTCTTTGCGTAAGCCTGCGTTATCCATCCGACGTCTAGTCCCGGCGACTTTGTGTCCGGTACTCTGTACTCACATTCTTCCATATTCAACGATCAGGGCACCAGACCACGGTCATGCACCACATTCCACGGTCGTGGCACGAGTTGAGCTGAATTGGCAACCACGAACAAATGTACATGCATATATATTGTTATATACATGTCAAGCACGGTTCGAAATAGAGGACAACATGCATGGCAAAAGCATCAAGTCATGTCTATTCCTATGTCCGTCTATGCGACTAACCACCACCATCATAACGATAATAGTATGTCTTCTGATTGTTGCCCTTCTGGCCATACGCCCAATCCGTTCTCTTATTCTTAAACTGTTGCAGATCTCGGCCACGATGCTCCGATTTGCGAAGCTCCTTTCTCTTCTCGTCGCTCACATTGGCCAGGCCAGCAGTGCCGCGGGGCACGACATCTCGCTTGTAGCGTTGACCATTGCGAAGAACGACGCCGCGATCCCTGTTGCTGTTTTCTGCAGCATCCGGGTTGGCCCCTTCAATGGCAAGTCGCTCGATGCGTTCTTCGGGACTAGGATGGTTGTGGAGATTCTGGCGGAAGTACTTGTTCAATGAGCGATGACCCACCGACCTGCCTGTCGGCAAGTGCAACTCGTACTCGTCGTAAAACGCAGCGTGCGTGTGCTTGTGCGCACGAGAGTGATAACCGTCGGCTTGACGATGGTGACGCGGGTCTCGACTTGAGTGATGGGGATGCTTGTCAAGACGTTCATACTGGTGAATGCGGCCTTCAGCAGGGACGGCGGTGAGATCAGCCGAATCGAGTGATGACGCTGAGCTGTCCGTCTCCCAGCCTTCCGCATCCTCGTCCTCGACCGTCTCCTTACCATCCTCGCCTACCGTCTTGGGCTTTTTACTTGAGCTGAGCTTGGCACCTCCCTGTGCTTCACCCTCCGTGTCTGAGCCCTCGTCATCCTCATCATCAGAGTACGTGCTTCGGAAATCGTAAAAGTCACCAATAGCAAGCTGTTCTGCCTCTGAGGTGAAGGGGATCTTGCAGTGGCCCTTGTCGCGCATGTGTGTTTGCACACCGAACACACTAGACTTCATCTTGCCGCAACTCAGACATTCGTGGTATTCGCTAACCTGGCGCTGCAGCTGCTTCACAAGGCCTTCCATATCTGCCAGGTAAGCCTTTTCTGGTATGAACATGCCGTGAAAGCGCTCCATGTGTTGCACGCTCAGAGGCAACGAAGGAGACTCAAAGTTGCAAAAGATGCACGAGTTCAAGGTCCAACTGGGTTCAGCTCCAGAGTGAGACGGAGCCGTCGCAGACTCAGAGCCATCCCCTTTTGCACCGTCACCGTGGTCGGCCTGTCTTGGGTTGGAAGGTCTGCTGACAGGCGATGGCCGTTGATTAGCAGACACTTTGGCCTTTTGCAGACTCTCAATGACTTGGTTGAATTCGTCTTCGGCATCAGAGTCGAGATCATTTCTGGCGATCAAAGTCGGTTCCCCAAGGGAGAATGTTGAGCTGATGACCGAGGTGGTCTCGTCGTCATGACGGTAAGATGGGCCACCAGCGCTAGTCTCATTGGTCTTGTGCTTGGCGCTGAGCAAGTGGTTTTGATACGCATTTTCACTGTAGTACGTCTTGCTGCACACTTCGCAAGCACGCTCAAAGTATGCTTTGTCAGCCTCGGCTGCGGACGAAGCGCGAGCCTGAAGCACTTTCTCAGAAAAGACATCTGAGGAGATTGGCGGCAGTGAGGCGACTCGACGCTTCAAATTGTATCGGCTGCAGCGGCAAGTCAGCATCCAGGACTTGCAAGCGACGTCCAGCAACGTCAATTCTCACAAGCCAACTTACTGCCAGTCACTCTTCATATGCCCCTTCTGCAGGTCGATGTTGCGGTATGCGACCTGACACGAGTTGCATGTGTATGGGTGCGATGCGGCGGTGCCTGCACCTGCTGACGCGGCGGCGACACTGGCCATGGTGGAAAAGAAATCCGCTTTCGACAGACGGATGAGCGAAGTATTTGCTGCTCGGAGTGTGAATGCAGCAGGCTTCAGGCCAGATGGGTTGATAAAATTGAGAAACAAGGACACCTCTGACGTCTTCACGAGCGGACAAGACGAGGGGCTTTTGCCAAGAGCAGGATTTCTAATTGTCAAAGAAGTTTTTTGGTGGCGGGGTTAGCAGAGGTGTACGAGGTGGCCACCGTAGGACAGTCACTGGGCAGTGGGAAAGGGAAGTGGCGGGGCGGGGCAAGGAGAAAAGGAAACCAAAAAGGATAATTGCTCGATGCAAAGAGGAAGGCGGTGGGAGAGGAGAGGCGACACCGGCGCACACCGCCCATACTCCGTACTCCGTACGTGATGACGATAACATCATCTCGCATCCTCCTGTCTGTTCTCTTTTACCTGTTGTTGATGCTGTCTTGTGCCTCCTGCGCGATCAGACTCGAGGTGTTTTGTCATCAATCAGGCCCATGATCCATCTCATCGCAGCCCATCTGCTGAGCTCATTTTGATCCCTGGGCCATGAGCTGATTCCTGCATCATGAAGAATTCGACTTGAGAAACTACCTGTATGTCACATCACGAAGTACTCCGTAGTGGCGATGACGACTTGTGGCGATACGGAATAGACAATGATCATGTGTTGAACTTGAGGCCCGAGGGCTGTGCGGGCGCCTACTATATGTAGCCTGTAGGTAAGTATTTACCTTGCGCGAATCATACCTCCTACATAGCTGGTATTGGGCAGACATGGAAGAGAACAACGACCTAGCGAACATGATATGTATAACGCGCTACCTACACGACATAGCAAAAACAGTAGAACAAAGAAAAAGACAATTGATAAAGCATCATAGGTAGAAAAATCAGACGGTAGCTAACTATGTACTGTGGTATGTATAACGCAAGATGACCACAAAAAGACGCAACAAAACGGCATGATTTGCCCTACAAATGTGGTACCCTATGGCCCAAAAGAATATATGTACATACTATATGCCGCCAGCCAGCCAGCTAGATGGATGCCTAAATAAGAAGAAAGAAAATTCAATCATCAACATTGGCGGTGAAAGCCAGGACCGTCTTCAAGTAAAATTCGTCCGCGGAATACCGTACATACTGCCACGGTATTGGTCTCTTCAACGGCCTACCTCCTACCACTTCCACCACCCCCAAGCCAAAACCCCCAAAAATGACGTTACAGCACTGACACCCACAAAGAAAGCAAACACAAAAACACTCATCACCATGTTAAACAGGGGTGGTCTCCGCTTCATGTCCACAATCTGAGTAATGTTCTTCTCGAGCGTCTCGGCCATTGTATCTCGTCCGAATAGATCCCGTACGCGCTTCTCACCCGCGAGGCCCATCTTGGCGCGTTCCTGGGCGGGCATCTTTAACGCCTGGCGTATGACGTCCGACCAGGCATCTACGTCGGCTGGGTCGCGGAGCCAGCCTGTTTGGGGGTCGGCAATAGTTTCGACGGGCCCACCCGTGTTGGCGGCTAGGACGGGTACGTGGGAGAGCATGGCCTCGAGAGGCACGATACCGAAGTGTTCGTTTGTCGGTGTGTAGACGAGGAGGTCAGAGGAACGGAGGAGTGCCGACTTGAGCGTATTGGGGATGGAAAGCAGAAAGAGGACCTGTGTAGAGGCTGGCAGGGCCGAGGCCAAGGAGGAGGGGGCGGACAGGGCAGTGGGTGTGATGGTGTGGTGCGTGAGGGAGAGCGAGGAGGCAAGAGCTTGCAGGGATGCGTGGTACGAGACGTTTTCGGAGACGCGGGCATCGTAACCACCTAGAAAAGTGTCAGTGAGGATGAACGGATTATAGATGGTGTTCCGACGCCATGCGTACCTGCAATCACGAGCCGAACGCCCTGGCGCTCTTTTTCAGGAATCCTCGCAAACGCCTTGATCGCCAGCCCAACATCCTTCTTCTTCTCGAATCGATTGATGCTCAAGATCAACTTGCTAGCATCTCCCTTGATCACATCCTGACCGTCCGTCTTCTCCGTCGGGTCACTGGTATTAACGCAGGGATACACTACGGTGGTGACGACTTTTCGCATCAAGCCAGGCCACGTCTGCGCCACAATGCTCCGCGTGAAGTTGGAGTTGACGGCCACAGAGTGCGCGAAACCCATGCTCCATTCCTCCAAGCAGTCAAATGGTATGCGATATAGCCGCTTCACGAGCGACTGCCTGCCCTGGACGAGGAGCAGATCCGGAAAGTGGCAGTAGAACAGGATAGGCACGTCGGGCATGAGGAACTGCATGAGGGGTAGTCCCGCGGAGAGCTGATCCACGATGAACGCACGAGGTGCGAGGGCTTCGAGTTCGCCCGTGAGCGATATGGCGAGCAGGAGATGCATATGACGGAGGATGGCGCACAAGATGGTCAGTCGCGAGAGGATCGACATAGGAACGATGGTATTGCCGCGGACTCGAACGTCGAGGGTGCCTGCACATAGAAGAAAATCAGTATTGATCTATGGCTTGATTCAACATCGGGAGTCTTTTCAGACGGGAGATGGGGAATTGTTTACCATCTCGACATTCGTCAAAGCAGTGCTTTGGATCACAGTGGTTTGTGAAAATGACAACTTTGTGCCCACGCAGCTGCAGACCAACGGCGGCATCGACGACTAGGCGCTCTGCGCCACCGATGCCGAGATCCGGATGGAAGAAGACGACGGTACCGGGCGCGGATCGCGAGCGCTCGTCAGGGGCCATAACGAGAGCGGTTTGGCAAGAAGACAGATGCAAAAATGCAGATGATGGATCATGGATTCATGGTTCATCATGGCAGAGCAGCTGGTGGGGTGACAAACGTTGTGGGGCAATACCTGGTTAGTGGTAACCGTTCCTGACTGGGGGTGAGGCCCGGGGGTGTAAGTAAGGAAGCGGATCCCGACTCCCTGCCGCAATGACAAGCCGAGGTTGACTTGAGTTGGCTTGGCTGCTGGTGAGAGACTCGGCTTTCGACCTCACAAACCATAAACATAACATCCATCACTGCCCCAATCAAAGAACCTCTCAAAGTATCAAACCAGGGCGGAATACATACAATAAGAATCTTCCACTGCAAAGGAACAAACCATGTCCCAACCGCTCTTCACCGTGCCTATCCCGCCCTGCGACGCCCACCCCGGCGGCACCATCACTTGCACGCAGCCGCAACCGAAAATCTACCTCCTCACCTTTATTTCACCCCCAGACAACCGCCTCACTACGGCTTTTTGCCGCGCTCTCCTCCAGGCGCTCGACATGATTGAGTTTGGCGGCCACCCCCCCGGCGTGGTGGTGACCACGAGCGGTATCCCCAAGTTCTACTCCAACGGGCTGGACCTGGAGCATGCTATTGCGACGGAGGGATTCTGGCAGTTATTCTACGATATGTGGACTCGTTTCCTAACGTAAGTTGGCCCCTTTGAAAACCGATCGCAACAAAATATCGATAGACAGAGACGGTGAGAGGAGAAAGAATGGACAGAAAGAAAGAACTGGAGAGAGTCACATATACACGGAGAGACAGAGAGAAGAAAAAGAAGAGGAGAAGACGGGAGAATTGAGACATGAGAAAAAAAAGATACAGAATCAGAATACATAAACAACAGAGAAAATAACACATCTCACACAAGCTATCCCATGCCCACCCTCGCCTTCCTCAACGGCCACACCTTCGCCGGCGGCCTCATGCTCGCCCACGCCCACGACTATCGCCTCGCCCCCTCCCCCAAAGGCTTTCTCTGCCTCAACGAAGTCCTCTTCGGCGCGCCCCTCAAAGCCCCCATGGCGGCCATATTCCGCCACCGCCTCTCCCCGCAAACCTACCGGACCCTTGCCCTCGAAGGCCACCGCTACACCGGCCAGCAAGCCGTCGACGCGGGGCTCGCCGACGGAACAGCATCCTCACTGCAGGACTGCCTAGCTTTTATCGCGCAGAGGCAATTAACCGAAAAGGCGAGCGCGGGTGTCTACGGGACTATCAAGGCGGAGCTGCATCGGGATTTGCTGCGGGAGCTGCGTGTGGAGGTCGTGCAGGTCGAGGAGGAGCGGTTTCAGGAGGTGCAGCGGAGAGAGGGGGAGAGGAGGGAGTTTGGGAAGGTGTGGTATGAGCAGTGGGTTAGAGAGAATAAGGCGAAGTTATGAGGGGTGAATATGGATTGCATTGAAGGTTACGGACATGAAATGAAAATGAGATGAGCGTGAAATAAATACCATGTATATATATGTGTAGAGCATGTGTGTACGTTGGCTCGTCAAGACCTGATAATGATATGTCGGCAAGTAAGTGCTACACATTTGGGCTTCTCGATCAAACACTTCAGAGCAAGGTCATGATACTCATATTGGTATATATACAGCTACTGAGGTAACAATGCGGCATCAATCACATAGTAAAAAGGGGTATCAAATCTAGCCAACGTCACCTGCCCAACAATGTCCAAGGAATCGCCATCTTGCCCCCTCTCCCTTCAGTCTTCACGCCTCTATCGGCCGCGGCTCAGCAGCAGTGAGCGCTTCTCCCTCCCTCGCACCACTGCTACTCTGTGCAGCCTCTGCAGCGGCGGCCGCCGCATTCTCCTCCTTCTGCCTCCGCGCTCTATCCCTCTCCTCCACCAAATCTCTCTCCGCCTGCATAGCCTTATTCCTCCGCAGCTCAATATCCTCCCTCCTCACCACCCTCCTCAGCGCATCCCCCGCCTGCACCAACCCATCAATGCTAATCGCATGCTCCGTCATATGATGATTGATATACGTATACACCCCCGCCGGTGTATCGCATTTCAACAAATTCCTCTCATTCAGCTTCAACAGCGCCAGCGCAATCTGAAACAAAAACGTGCTCCCATCATTCGTACACAGCACCACATCCCACACCCGGAACAGGGCCTCCGCACACAGACAATCCGTAAAGACGGACAGGAACCACTGAAACGTCAAGGCCTCGAGCTCAATGGACAGAGAATCTAAATGCGCAGATACTTTTGGCAGGACCGTCGATACGAATTGCCGGAGGACTTGCTGGTCTGCTCTCGAGGCCATGAGGGATTGGTCATAGTATCCCTGGGGTAAGATGTGTTCGATGATGGACGCAAGAATCCAGAATGCATCCTCGGCGGAGGGCATAATGAGGAGGAGATTCGCGGCAATGAGATTCATGCCCTGACAGTAGCCCACGTCCTTATTCCGTCGGGAGTACGCCAGAAGTAATTCACTTAGTTTCTGCACGCCGGGACCTTTGCGGAAGAAGATGTTGTCTGTGAGTGTGCGGTGGATGTCCATTTGGATCTGGCTGACCACGGCGGGATCGTCGTCGTCGTCGCCGTTTTTCGCGACAAGGCCATCGTAGTACCCAGGGACTCGTAATGCGTTTGCTCCGGAGCATTCCGACCAGATCTTGGCGCGGTACGCGACTGGGATTCCTCCAAGGACTAAGGCTTTGAATTCGTTCCATTTGGCGCGGCCTTCTTTACCCTTGTTGCCTAGGCCGGATATACCAATGATTTCCCCGTCCGCCACGCGCGCTTCCGGTGTGATGACCGCTGGTGTTTCATATCGAGCTTCCGCGACTGCGGCAGCGGCCGCAGCAGCAGCTTGGCCTTCTCGTCGTCGCTCAGCGCGCACTTTTCGCAGGAAATCGTTCCATTTGACCATCTTTTCTCGCTGCAGAGAATCGTGTACCTCGCTCAATTGCTCCAGCAGAAGCTTGACCGGCTCAACGTCTTCCTTGGCGACTACTGCGCTCGTGACTTTCGCCTCGGACTCAGATGGCTGCGTCGTATCATTGTCTATTGCGGTTGTCGCGCTCGCCGATGGTGGAAAAAGGCCAGCACTTGTGGCCGTGATGGTGGGCGTTTTGGCTGCCTCGAGTTCGTCTTCCGTCTCGAGTGTCGTGCCGTCGGCTCCTTCATGTACCTCCAATGCCGAGGCATTCATACCGGGTGTGTGACTGAGGAGTTCGGTTGGGAAAGTAGCAATCTTGAGATAATCTTGCCAGCGCTTGACCTTGCCCTCTTCTATCTCGGGCCGTTCTTCGTGGCTGCTTGGGCTTTCAGGTCTGACACTGCTACTCGAAACGCTGGATTCGGGGCCAGGTGCATCGTTTAGAAGAGTTGGAGAGATGGGCGTTCGGCCATTGGTGAGCATCTCCGTCCGGCCGGACTTCTTGGTCTGGTTGGCCACGTGTGCTGCTTCTCGCTGCCTCTTTTTCCGTCGCTGATCATAGATGAAACCGAATCGATCGGTGAGAAACTCTCCGTCGGCGTTATTGTTGTTGTAATTGTTGTTGGTGCTGTGTATGTAGGACAGTGTTGGAGGCTGCAACTCCGGTGGCAGGATGGCGTCCAACTCAACAGGCCCGTAGCTTTCTTGTCGTGATTTTGCTGGGAGATCTGGTGGGCTGCTAGCCATACTCGTCCAATTCTCTTGTGGTGGGGGTTTCAGACTCGTCGGGCTCGTCACGCCTCCCTGGGGTATCTGCGAAATCCGGCGCATAGCCATCAAAGCCTTCGGATTTACCGCCCCTGACGCAGCGCGCGTCGACTGAGCTGACCGCATGCTTGCTGCGGAGCCAGCTCTTATTGAGTCTGCTTGAGCGGATGCGCTCGCTGCTCTTCCTCTTGAATCGGCGTCTCGTGTCATGGCACCCCCTGCAACAAGTCTCAAAGCAAGGCTGGCTAGTGAAGCCGAGGCCTTGCGCTCTGGAAGGGCTGCTGAATGAACACTAGACGATCGGCTCGACGTGACCGCATGAACTTGATTGGAAGGAGGGGTGAACAAGTCTTCTTTTAACGTGGGCCGTCGGTCCGTACTCGACTGAGCACGAACAACGAGGGTTGACTGATTTGAATCACTATTGAAGCTGTTTGCGCTTCCCGATCGCCTGACGGTGCCGCCTCCCCATAGATAATCTTTCCAAGCTCGGAGCGTGCCTTTACCGGATTCCGAACCTTGCCTGTCCGTGGTGCTGGCACGGACTGTCAAAGACTCGCCGCCCTCTGTCAGGTTATGAGCATGCGTGGCCATGGTGTCCTGCATCGCGTCACTCATGAGAGTACTTAAACCTCCATCTTCAGTCGTCTTCCGTTCGTTCGATCGCATTTCCGCTTCGACAATCTTGAGCCTGTTCTCAAGGTCCATATTCGAGAGACCACATTCGCGGAGAATCTTCCTCAGGGCGCGCTCTCGCTCGTCAGCTCGTCGTCGCAGCATGGAGATCTGGCCATCACGTTGAGCCAGGTCCTCCGAAATCTGGCGCACAAGAGACACTGCGCCATTCCGGGCAATGAGCCGTTCGATATGCTTGTCGCTGGCCTGATGAAGGGCTCCAGGCACCGACTGTCGCAGTGGCGCATCTTGGAACAAAGCGTCTTTTGACAAGCCCTTGCCGGCTAATGTGTCTACGATGGAGAGGCATCTGCTGCCAAGAGTGGTGGAGCGATTAATCTCAGGGTCCTGCGTCGCAGTCTTGAGCCGTTCTTCGTCGTTGGGGGGCTGGGGATCGTCAGGCTCGGGACTGAAGCTTGGGAAGCTGGTTAGGGATTTGTCGCTGGCGGCAACGCTGCTTGCCGAGCTGCTCGGTGGCTGGCTGAGAAGCCGCCGGTTGCTGCGATGCGCGCGAAGAACAGTGCTTCGGGCACTTCTTGAGCTCAAACGTGATCGGGATGAGGCGACGCTATGTTGGGAGACTGAGCGTTCGAGGGAGCATGTCGACGTGGGCGCGTCCGACACGGATTCCATCGCTCAGGCCCCAACCACCGCGGAACGCGTGGGTGCCAAGTCGGAAGTCGGGGAGTGACGACGAGCGGATGACGCAACTTCACTCGTGCGACCGCAGTGACAAGGTGCGAGTATAAGCGAGTTATTGAGAGAGATGCTGAGTTTGAAAATCAAGGTCTCCTGTCGAGCGAAGGGGGAAAAAGTCTTTTCCCTTTCAGATGGCCGTAGTCTTTAGGCGAGCATTCCAATGCAAGGCCGTGTCGTTTTGGTGTCGCGTGGGAGGCGTGGCGGAGCGGAGGGTCGCTGGATTGCTGGACTAATAACTGTAGCTCGGGCGATGAAAGTACATAATGTAAATGAAGCCCAGTAAAAAGTTGGTGGATCCGCCGCTGTGTTGCCATGACGCCAGCCGTACGTCTTCTAAGTTCTCGCTCATCATTGTACAACGGTTGCCTTGTTGTTGCGAGCGTGTCAAAGTAACTTACGTTCAAGCGCAAGCGCAAGCGCGAGTGCGCGTGGCTGCCCGATCTCGTTCTTTCCAACGCAACTTGGCTACCTAGGTAGGTACCTTTTGTTCCAGGTCGTTCTTTCTTCTTGCCCGATCCAGAGTGCTGATCCATCATTCAAAGCCCTTTCCAAAAGACCCTTGTCCGCCGTTGACCTGGCAGCAGGGGATACATAGCGCTCTGGAGTTGGGGAAGGAGCACTTCGTCCAAACTACGTCCTACGCTGCATGACTCAATTCATTCGAGCCCAATTTCTGCGGTTCCAGGTGAATCAATGCGTGACGAGGCGGCCCTATGTGAACAGCCACAGCCGCTCCATTCCATTCCTTCACAAGTTCACACACAGAGAGGTAGGTATGTATGTATGTACATAGGTACTCTGTATGTACTCCGTATCCGTACAACATAGAAACCTCCGGTATTCTCTTGTCTTTACGAAAGTAATCATTCGTTCAAGACTCCAGGGTCTGAGAGAGTCCAACTTTCGTTCATGCAGGCACGGTTCGCATAGTATGACGTGTTCTCGTGGAGAAAAAGAAGTCACATAGGCACCTTAGGTCCATACCTAATTACTCCGCAACAACGGAAACTTCTGCCGACTTGCAGAACAACTTGCCTGTGTATGTACCTATTGTATACTCCGTATGTAAACTTTGTGATCAACGTTTTCAACATGGTATCCTTTGTGGCTCTCTCAACACGGTCCCCGTAGCTCTTTGGACTCGGGCTTCGTGCCCTCAACACACGTCGTCATGTCTTTTCTTGCTTCTCCAAAGTCAAGCGCTTAAAGTCAAGACATGCTGTCTAACAATGGCTTTGACCCGATGCTCGTCTCTTGCATAATGGAGTTATCCCCGCTTTTCAATTCTTTCAGCATGCCGCACGATGCACGCTATTGCCTCTTTCCTCAAAGATGACATCATGCGTCCCTCTTTCCAGGGTTATTCACGGATGCATTACCGGTATTTGAGGGGTTACATCCTCTGCAGTCTGGAAACATCCACACATCGCAAAGAATTATTTTCACCTGTCTCTACAAGTCTGTCTGATATTCCCCAACTCCAAGATCAAAGAAAACAAAACAGGAAGTGCAGATCGCATTGTCATAACAAGAACAGCCGTTACATCCCTCCCCCGTGTAATACGCCTCCGAACAAGCAGAATAACCTGATCTCCTAAGTATCATACACCCGAATAATCTTCATCCAACGAAACGCCCTTATGTACCCTCTCATCAAAAAGACAATGTTTCCAAAGCACAAACTCATGTTTGCCAATGTCCTTCAATGTTCTGCAGTGCTGTACCAATATTCTCGATGTTCCTTCTCATTCCCAGTGCTTGTCCCGTTCCTTTACCATAGTCCCTTTAGAAATCAGAATAAAACATGCCGAGTGACTACCTTTCATGAGCCGTGTTGTTATGCTGCCACGCTCTTTCAGCTTCGTCCTCGAGTTGTGCTCTGGCCTGCTCATCCGCCAGCGTCTCATCGTCAATATCGTCTTGCTGTTGTTGATCCGGCGGACCTTCACTCAACTGATGCGCCTTCTCTTCCGCGGGCTGCTGCTGCTGCTGCTGCGGCTCCTCGAGGCTAGGAATCAGGCCCTCGTCAATCAACGCCTGGAGAAATTTATCCACTGCAAAAACCTCACTCCGGCAAATAGGAAGTCCGTCCAGCTTTTTCAGGCGCCTGCAGCTGGCTGCAAGAACCACATGATGGAGTCTTCTCCTTAGCCTCGTCGCCTCGTCCAATCTGCTGGTGAACGCCTCATCCCTCGCGGTGTCTGCATCAGGGAGGACGAAGAAATCCGTCGATTCCGAACCCTTGGATGCCACCAGAGTCTGTAGAGGAGCGTAGAATCCAAGCGTGACCGGATTATCTCGAACGTCTAGCTGAGTCAGATGAGGAAACTCAATGAGTAGTTGTGTCACCGAGGTAGCATCGGCTAGCCTGTTCCCAGCAACAAGCAGTCTCTTCAACCTTGGAATGAACTGCAATGGTGTCAAGGTGCTGATGGCGTTCAAATTGATATTGAGACTTCGCAAGTTAGGCATCAGTTGGCCCATCTTGTCTGGTAAGCTCTGCAGCCCGCAGTTGGCAAGCTCAAGAAGCTGCAGGTTAAGGAAATCAACCTGAGGGTTAAAATCTCGCAGCAAGTTGCCAGAAAGGAACAACTTGCGGACCTCGTATGCACTGGAGAGAAACCCCATATCCATTGGAGTCGCACCACGCTGCGCACGAAGAGAAAGGCTGTCCAAGCGCCGCGTCTTCTCAAACCCACAGACTCGGTGGATGAGATTCCTGTCTGCGTGTATCGAATGGAGATTGGGAAAGCTGCTCGTGTCCAGCACGGTCAGCTCGTTATCGCTCACGTCCAGATGTCGCAGCCATGGCATGCATTCGACCAGTGGGAGCGCTGTCAGACGATTTTTAGAAAGTTTGAGACGAGTTAATGCCGGGAGGCGATCGAGGTTGCGCACTGAGGAGATCTGGTTGTCGCTGAGATCCAAGTCCTGGACCCTCTCAAATACTGTGGTTGCAAAATCTAGGTCTGCAATCTTGTTGCATCTCGCCCGAATTGACAGCAATCCATCGTGAGAGTCAAGCCCAGCCAAACTTGTCAGCTGATTGTTATCAGCCTTGAGGCTCCGAAGGTGAACCAGATGTTTCAATGCTGACAAGCTGGTAATCTCATTGTGGGAAATATCAATATATTGTAGATTCATCAAGTGGTCCCACGATGATAGTTCTGTGAGTAGATTGCGCGAAACCTTGAGCTCACGGACGGTTGAGGGTACTCCTTCAAGGTGACTGAGCTTGTTTGCTGAAGCGTCGAGCGTAACTAGTTTGCCGCAGAATTCATCCAGCATGTGCAGACTGTTCAGTCGTTTTTCGTGCAAATCTAGCTCCGTAATGTCCTCCCAGAAGGACTCTTCTGGCTCAGCCTCACTAAGTCGGTCTACAAGTTCTCGTATCGTCATGGACAAGACTTTCTTAGAGCCATTCCCAGTAGCCATGTGACGTCGGCCCATAACATAGCTGACCTCGAACCCAAAGGACTGGTCAGAATTGTTAAACGTGAACTCGGAAAGGGGGCTGAGGGACAGCTTGCCGATATTTCGGCCAATGAGTGCACTGTCATCCGCCGGTACAGAGAGAGTGGCGGCTTTGCCCGGACTGTGATTGAAGATGACGCTCAAGCTGGCGCGTCGGCCATCTGGTGTCTTATGGCTCACAATACTTTGATCACCGATGATGCTAACTTGTCGGTCGTCGTTGCTTATCTCCACAATGCTGTCCTCATCTTGTTCATCAATCCGCGATACTGGACGAGGTATAAACTCCAGGTCACGCAGCGATGTTTGCCTCATAGGCACCTGGTTGCTACTCCCTCGTAGGCTTTGCGATGCATTCTTGCTCTTCAAACAGTTCTGCAACGAAGATCGGTTGGCTGTCTTCTGGGGCGACGTGCTTTCAGGAGCGAGCTCCTTGTCTTCTTTGTCATCCGAATCTTCCGAGGTCGGATCACGAAATACTGATGCAATGGGAGAAGAGAACGAGATGGTCGGGTTTCGGGGCCGCGTCGAAGAACGTGCGTTGCTGCTGCTCCCATCTATATTCTCGCTCGCAACCTGATTGTCAACTTCGTGGTGACCTGAGGCATCATCCAAAGTTTCACGCCCTTGATACACACAACTGCTGGCGCGGAAGCCTGTTCGCTGATCGGGCGATAGTGTCACGAAGTTTCTACTTGCTGCTCGTTTGAGGAGATCTTCGGCATCGTCTGATACAGCTTCCTTGGCGGCCGCAGCTAGCCTTAGGGCTTGCATTTCCCTCGTTATATCCACAGTGAGGTCGGGAATGCTGGCGAAGGGGTCATCTTCGCTGTCCTCGGAGGGAATAATGCTGTGCACGCATGACTCTGTGGAACCCTTTTGTTTGACCCAAATCTTGTTGTCCTTATCAAGACACATGCTTCCCACCCTGTCCGGAATTAGGTGGGAGATGCTTTCAGCCATGATAATACGCCTGGATCCCGAACTCCTGGAAGAGGCAGATGCAAAGTTCCGGCTGGTGGAACGGTTAGATAGATTTGAAGGATAGTCCCTTCCGGGACTTGGCTGCTCCGCACAACATCGACTACTGGTAATTCGCACATTGGGCAAATCGCTAATGACATGGCCCACTATGGGTATGGGAAGATCGATTGACCGTTCGTGATGTATTTGCTCGGCCTGTCGCTCTTCATCTTCGGTCAAAATAGAATCCTTGGCGAGATTGAAAGACCGCATGGAACAAGAGGTCATTGCGTCCCCCATCTCGCTCATCTCTTCATATTTCTTCAACCGGCTCATGAGTTCTGGGTCGCTTTGACGCTGTTGCGCCCATGGTGTTGGATTGCCCTCCCGGCTCGGAGGTCGGGAAAAGGGTTCACAGGTCGAATCTTCGTCAGACTCGGCACATTGAGCTTGTCTTTTACTTGGGTCGACGATTTCCTCGGACTCCTCCAAGCTCGCCAGGTCCGGTTTGACTTGGTTACGAATCATTGCCATGATAAAGGCAGCCTCGTCGACGAAGTCTTGTGTACGAATGGACGGCTTACGGCCGGTTTCAGTGGTCGTGTCACTAGAGGCGACGTATTCGCCTTTTTGTAGTGCTCGAAGAGGTGACTTTTTGAGTTGATTGTGTGACGAGGAAGGCCTTCGGCTGGAGCCTGGACTTTGCGGTTTCAGAATACATCTTCTCGCGAGGACTTCAGAGCTTGCCGTTTCAAACTTTTCGGGTGACGCTTCCTTGTTCGTTCCCGAAAAGGGCGATTGCATCTGCAAGAAGACGGCATCAACTGATTTGGACTTCTTGTCGCGACCAAAAGCAATGTCTGATCGATGCAGAGTTCTGCGCCTTTTCGGCGTTGGATCTTTAGTTGGAGAGGTCCTGGGCCGTTTGCTCTCCGAATCAGGCTCTCTTTGTGGCACTGCTGAGTCGCTCTGTGCGAAGTCAGGTAATGTTGGACCTTCTCCAATCTTGCACCGAGGCGTAACCCCAGGCTTGCTGCGCTTGCGATCGATTACTAAACCTGAGCACTCTTCCGGCGATTGCCCGCGACTTCCCATTTCTCGGAACGGGTATCGCGGCAAAGAGACATCCTCAGGCGCAACATTCTCCTTGCCCATCACGTCTGAATCCTCATAGATATCGTTGCCGCGAAATTCGTAACCGTTCAATTCATTCTCTCCAAATTTGCTCAAATTTCTGGATCGGGAGATAGACTCATCTGTCTCGTTAGGGCTGGAATCGGCCGGTCTAACATCATTCGATGTTCTGGAGCGTTGCGATGGACTTCCAGAGGCCTCTTCGAATTGGCTGATTCTCCTCAGAAGGGTCTGATTGGTAAATGTGTCATACGGACCAAAAAGCTTCAGGGGGCTTTTTGTCGACGGACGATCATCTGGAAATACAATCTGTTCTTTGACAGGGCTGGGAAATGGTGCTCGGGGCAACGAAGAACTTCGGCTAACCTCGAACGTCGGGTACGGAAGGCTACCTGACAGCTTGACGGAGGGGAATTGCTTCGGGGTGCTAGCTTGGAGTGACTCTTCCGGGAGCATTTCTGATGTGTCAGCACCCATTTCGGAACTGAGGCCCCTGTTCAAGAAGGAGCCATCGCCTGAACTCCTGCCTCGACGAAAATCAGCGAAACCTTCAGTTTGGTCGCACTTCTCGGCCTTTTCAGCATCTTCAGGTGTCTTGCTGGGGCTGCTGTCAACGTCCTGCTGTAGTAGGTCTGCCTGTGAATCGAGTAGCATCTGATTGACACGCAAGCGCTCCAGTTTTTCCCATAGCTGATCTCCAGGCACTTCCATCGGCGCAAAGTCAACGTTTCCGTTCTCACCACTATGCTTTCCGATCATAATGGGGCTGAAATCTTCGTTTCGCGTATCGCTGTGACCGCTGGGATTCCGTGGTATGTTTTCAGGTTCAGGTGGCGCCGTTAGACAGCTTTCGTCTCGGTATATTTCTCCCTGATGCTCGTCCATTTCGCTGTACTCTCGTACCGGATAATTGGTATTACGGCCGTGGGGAATCGGTGAGCTCTCGTATGGCTTATATTTCATCTCTTTTTGCAATGGTCTAGGACTCGGACTGGGCGTCACATCGATAGATTGTTCATCTCCGTCATCAAAGCCTTCGCATTCTTTGAAATCCGCGTCCGTGATTGGCAGAGAATAGATCGGAGGGCTCGACGGAAGAGATATGTCGGCGTGGTGCAAAATTTCAGAGTCGCTCGGGACACCCTCATCGCTTCCAGGCGGAGGCTTGAACATCTCCTGAAGGCCAACCGCAGCAGAGGAGAACAAATCTCTCTGCTCACCATAGCCAACATCACCGCGAATTAATCGCCTCTTCCATTCTGGTGTCTGATCGTCTCTGCTATGTGATTCTTGGCTACGGATGCTATGATGGACGACGGAGCCATTCGTTGTGATTGAGCCGGAGCGCGACCGGTCGGGCTTGATCTCCTGCGACAGCTTTGAAGGTAGTTTTCGCATTGCTATGTTGATGTCATTCGCGCTTCGCTGACTTAGCACGTTGGAACTATTACTACTCGGTGGAAGAGCTGGTGATCGAGTCCCTGATTTGCGCGGAATGCGGCTAGGAAATTGCCTTGTTTTTGGAGTGCCTACTTCATCTGGCGGTAGTGGCGGTAGCTGTCCATTTGAAGCGTCAGATCCAGGCTGTGACACCCAGTCCTCGGAGAGAGAATCCAGCCAAGCAGAGGCCATGGTGGCGCGCGGCGGGCTTATAAGAGAATATGAAATGACTGTGCTACAAATGCAATCAGCTCAAGCGGGGCTAGCGATCGTCGATCTGGGGACGTTGTATCGAGTTTTCGAGGCGAAGATGTTGTTCAGCTTTGGGGCGTCGTTCCGAATGAGAGCAGACCGATGGAATAGCAAAGAAGGTTCCAAAAACCCGATTTGCAACAGTATCATGTGTCCCCGGATGCATGAGGATAGGTAGGTATGAATATTTCAGCCTGAAGCAAAATAAGGGTGGTATGTATCATCGTGGTGCGCAAGATCGCTTTGCAGTGTGCACGCAGCGCATGGTTGATGGTGCTAGGCCAGGTAAACAAAGAAATGCCTGTGATTGGCTCGAGAACGTTGCTGTGCCAACAAGCATGAATGAGGACAAAGTCACGTGGCCTCTCGATGTAGAGCTCGATATATGTAGAAGAATGATGAAGGTCGCCTCCTGATGCAAGCAAAAGCTTGCAAGAGCGGAATTGAATCGAAAACGAAGGGACTGGGTTTATTACATCTGATAGCTCTTCAGCTTTTAGCGCAAATGGAAGGTGTCGAAGCTACTTGTTGATTAGGCAAAGATGCTCGCCTAGTCAGCTAGTCTTGCCAATCTACGCGATATCACGTGACACCGCGAGACGCGTTCCGTGTTAAGCAAATTGGTTGGTTAGATGATCCATAGCTTTGCTACGAATGTGAATTTAGTAACTCATGAAGTGTCACACCCAATACAGCTTAAACGCTCAACGACCATTCTCTCTCATTCTCAGAAAACCCATCGATTACTCTCCTTTGATGCATCTCTCACCAAATTGAACACTCGGATTCGGATTCGTTGCCAATGCGTTGACTGACTAAAAGCTTGGTTCCTACTGATCACAATAAGGCAGCGGCGAATGTAGCGAGCGCCATGACGGCCAAAGTAAATGAAGACTGGATTGGCGGCGACGATTTCATCTATTACGAATCATATTGCGAACGCCAAGACATATTTTACGAAGGCTCAGAAGACGAGGGATACCAGTGTCCCTCTGAGAGGCGCCTCCGATATGAAGCGGCCGGGCAACGGTTCCTCAATGGACAGGTTCCCACCCTTATATCGGCTTCGCTGGAGGGTCCATTTGATAGTGCCACCGGTTGGACGAATCCATGGACCTCCAAACGCAATAAGGCTGTTTTGAGAAAAACCAAAGATCGTACTCGGTCGGAGCAACGGGCTTCTCAACGAAACTCTACCAAGGTTCACCGCACCCAGCAGTCAACGTTTCTCCCCTCCGCTGGCGATTGTCATCTCCCGAGTCCAGAAAGCCTTAAGCAGGCTCCGCAGTCTCAAGACTGTTCATTTTTAAGAACAGAAAAGCTTGCAACAGTTAAAAGATGGCAGGAAAAACTCGATAATGCACCGAGCGATCACGACAGCTTTTGGGACGGCGACAAATCAAATCTGTCTCCTTCAGTGAAGAAACGACGAGCGAGCGGGGAAGATTGGCTGAAGAATGCGCCGCTCAAGAGACACAAGTCCGGGGTAAAAACAAGGCGAGGAAAACGTTCATCTCAAGACAACGATGTCGATGAGCTCATGTCGGCTGTGCTGTCAGCCAGCTTCGACCACGCGAAATCGTATACCTCGCCTTCGACGAGAAAACAACTCTCAAAAACCGTTTCAAGGTGTTCCTCGACCAAGAGAACTGAAGAGTCTGATGATGAGCTCAGCCTCAAGAAAGCTGCCGCGGCTACCCTCTCGTCTCCTGTGTCCCTGCAGAACGCCTCTGGAATGGAGTCTTGCAATGATAGCAAGATACCTTTTGGCGACGTTCTCTCTTCAGCGAGCGCTCAATCGACGCCCTCTCGCTTGCGCCATGTGAAAAGGAATCGTCAAGTCTTAGACGAAGAAGATTCCCACCAGGATCTAAGCATCGACAATGACGGCACGGGTCTCGATGCAGAAGGCGAGTCTCCAAAGACCTCCGAACTGCCAATGCCGAAATGTACTCGCGGTGCCTCAGCTGGGACAGAACAAGAGTCAAATGATGATTCCACAAGGGAGCCATGGCGAGACGGATCTCTCGGGACCTCGAAGAATTTTGCGACGGACCTGGAAAAGATCGACAACAGCGACAGGTGCGTTTCTAGTTTGGGAGAAAACGACACAGCCGGATCGTCGCCTTCCCCGTCAGGATCTGGCTCGCAGGAGGTCACCAAGTCTAGCTTCCGATATATTCTGAGCCGGTTTGTGCCTTCTAGTCCGTGGAAAAGGCTCTCGCAATTGGCGTCATCGGGGTCTTCACCATCGGCCTCTCAGGCACCGTGTTCTCAGCAGGACAATTTCACTGTTACACCAGCCACGCGCCCCGAGTCTAAAGCCGCCGATAAACCCATCATCGAAGAGATTGCGAACTCGAACTCCGCAAGCTCATGCGTTGATGGAGAAGATGGCAACAGTGAAAAGTCGACAACCCAAGCTCACACCAGCGACTGTGGCAATTTACACGATGAGCAGAGTGCGCTCCAAACGATCCACAGTCAGGCTAGTGTTTCTTTGGGTGGTAATACACAGGACGCCGGCTCCAACAGTCTCGTCTCTACATCACAGAAAATTCCATGGACCAAGTCGGACGAGCTTGTAACCATCTCTGCATCACAGCAAAGTCCATGGGCAAAGTCAGACGAGCTTGTTGCGTCTGAACAGCATGCATTTACGCTGAATTCCACTCCGTCACATCGAGTTTTACAAGAAGATGACGCTGTGACCTCTCAAAGTCCGTGGGTATCGCATACGGAGCCAAGTATTCAACCCGCCAATCCCCACAGTGAGGAAAGTATCACACTCGAACGCTCCGCCAATACCCGGGCCGCACGACATCGTTTCACGACGCCCGAGCCTCAATTCTGCTTCAAACCATTTGCATCTTTTATGTCCCCTTCACCAGGTCGATCACGGAGCGAGCTCTCGTCACGTTCGACGTCCAAAGTCACGGCTCGAGGCTGCCAGGGCTCGCTTACTTCAGTGTTGAAACACAACAGAAGCAGCCGACGTGGTGCAAAACATCGAGTGTCCTGGGCAGCGCCGCTTACCGACCTTGATCGTTCTCCTTTTAGAGATCACGAGACGGAAACGATGACCAGCACTGAAGTGCCCAGACGACAGCGCTCTCCGCCACCAGAAGCCCCGATGGCTGATATTGCAAAGCACTGTGATGAGAAATTTTCGAAACACTTTGAAGCGATTGCAAATCGTCGAGAGAACGGAAGATCCTGCATCCTTGCTGATAGTCCAATTATCAGCACAGAGCCACCTACCGTGGCCGGAACTCTCTCAGAAGCAGGCGCGGCATTTTATGATGACGATAAGACTGATATCCCACAAGGGACTCTTGCAGCCGATGCCGATGCAGGACGTTCGTCATGCGATCGGGACTCGGAAGAGCCTTTGGATATGATGGAGGATATGGTTCGAGAAATGGGTGATTTCTGGGATCCTTGGAACGTTGATACGGAACTGGAGCATGCGCGAAAGAATGAGAGCAAGCTCTTGGTGGGAGTACCATAATCTGGCTTCTGCTATCTGGTGTTGTGGCTATGATTGTACGCATCATTCTAGCTATCTATCTGATGCTTCGATGTTTCTGCTTGGAGTGCTTTTGTACATGAATTCTCTGTCACTACAAAAAGTGCCTTTCATGGCGACTTGTTTAAACGAGATGCATTGCTCGGGCGTGGATTTGAACTCGGCGGAACTTTGCCAGGCGTCTTCTATATTTTATTTCAAGAGGTTATTGAGGCATGGTCCCGGAACAACCCCCAAGAAACGTGAATGCAGCAGCAGCAATACAAGAGTGTGACTACCCGACAGCGTGAATGACCCGAGGAGACATACCCCCAGAGTAAATAGCTTGAGGGAAGAAATGACAAAGAAGAGCAGGCCTCTCCTACCTACGAGGTTCATACTGCACCCAACTTGTCCGCATCGCCCGACCATTAATTTCGTGTCAAACTCTCTCAAAGCGACATCAGAGCCAACGAAAGCTTTCAAGCAGCCACGTGCAACGTGATTCGATCATGGGACATGTTATCCGACGCCAAAGTGTCTTCGCCTGAACCAGACGAAGGATACACACCACCACGGAAATACATACTAGGCTCGTACTCGCGACGATGGATGATGGAATCGAAACATGTTTTGCGTACTCCGTATAGTCCCTGAAGCGTTGGTATATCTCCCCTTGCATCAGCCCGTCAGCTTTGTGATTTCGGGGGGTTTGTTCGGGCCCTGTTGCACAAACAAGTTGTACATATCTGTATCTACATAACTATATGTACAAAGCTACCTAATCTCCATTTCATGTTTGTGCTGGGAGGTGCCGGGACTTGGGAATTGGCGGGGATGCAGCATGCAATGTGCATGCGGCATGCGTGTCCGGGGTGTGAGGTGTCATTGAAGTTAGACCAAGCGCCTGGCCATGCTTCTTTCTTTTTTCTCTGTGATTCCTAACAGATAAGCTTGCCATTTGTTTGCCTTTCCATTTCTAGCTAGTATCGCTTTCTCTCCAGACTGTGCTGCTTTCTTATCTGGAAACGTAGGTATGTACATACGGAGTACATACATATCATATCGGCTGTTTGCGCAAGTCTACTCCGTAGATCGCGGCAGCCATCTGGTTGGGACCACGAGACATTCCTGCATGTTCAAGTGATCCAATGGAGTGAGTCGTTCCGACAACGTGCATCTACCCCCCACCCCAATTTCCCCTGACTTTATTTAATGGTGTGTATGGCCGATGTCTGGTAAGGTATGCTCCGTGTGGTCTAAGTGCTGCTGGCTTGTACATGGGAATGTTCCACAATACGTTGCAAGTCGGATATAAACTGCCGGCGTTTCAGCTTCTTGTTCAGACTTCAGAGGGGCTTAGGAATTATGTGAGCCTATGAGGAATGAAAGTCGTATGCATTGTATGTTTATGGTAACTTCGTACAAACCAGCCGCCTGTACGGAGTATGTACTCTGTATGGCTCGGCTAGAACAGTTCAAAGATGTTTGCTTAGCTGGTATGTACATATTTTCATACTCCCAAACGACTTCAACGCCAGTTTGGACAGTCTGACTCTCAACGCTTTGAGCTGATCGGATGAAGATATGTGGCGCAATTTAGGTCCTTGTTTCATACGTAGTCTGTTCTACATACCCTGTCCTCTGTGTTTTAGTCCCAGGTCTAATAGCTGCTGGGAATTGTTGCAATACGTCCCCCATCCGCCAGAAGGACCGTCCCGTCGAGGAATCCTCCAGCCTTACTCGCGAGAAACAAAACAATACCAGCAAAGTCCTCCTCAGTACCGATCCTCTGCAGCGGCACCGCCTGCGCATCCAGGGCACCCTCCTCGCGCGGATCCCTGCCCACATTCATAAACGGCTGGTTCTTCGTCATCTCACTTGCAAAGAAGCCCGGAGCAACTGAATTGACGCGGATCTTGTGCGGCGCCAGCGTAGTCGCGAGCTGTTTGGTCATTTGCGTGACGGCCGCCTTGCTCGCGCTATACGCAAATCCAGAGTAAGGCAGACGCGTGAAGCTGGCACCCGAGGACGTAAACACAATCTGAGACTTCTCTGCTACCACGGCTTGTCGATTACCCTGGTCTAGTAGGTCGAGGAAGGCTATGGCCGTGTAGTACGCGCCGGAGACGTTGACGTGCAGATCCTGGGTGAAGGCTCCCATGTCTGGCTCCCATAGTTTGCTCTGCACGGTTCGGACATCATCTTTGATGTTGAACGCACCGGTGGCGGCGTTGTTGATGCCACTGTTGGCGAAGAGTATGTTGATGTATCCAATTTCGGAGCGGATTTGCTCGACCGCGGCGGTGAGGCTGTCTTTGGAGGTGACATCGCAGACAATGGGGTGGACCACGTGCGGGTTTGTCGATTTCTCCTGCGTCGAGAGCAGGGCCTCTTTTCTACGGCCGAGAATGTAGACAGCCTTGGCGCCGTTGGCGACGAGGGCGTGTGCGGTAATCGCACCTAGACCGGAGCCGCCACCGGTGATGACGGCAACTAGATCTTTGACACTGAATAGTGAGGCCGCGCTGTACGACGAAGCTGCCATTCTTCTTTTCCTTGGCTTTTACTTTTTCTTATCTTTTCTCGTCTTGTCTCTTTGCTTTTCTTTTACTTTCTGTTGTTTTCCCCCTTTCTTTTCCTTTTCTGGATTCGTGCTTTTTCAGTCTTCCGAGGGCAAGAAGGTTGGGGTGTGCAATGCTATTCGCGCTCCTTGACAGCTTGCGTCTTCCGGTCTTCGATTTGGAACGAGTACAGTTAAACTTTATTGCGTAAACTATGAGTTCGGAATGGTCGGCAAGATACCAAGTTCCCACGTTCCGCCTACGGCCTGTCACGTGCAATCGCCACACAATCCAATCCGACCCCGCCAAAGCGACTTGATGGGAAAGTCAATTGCCGGGGGTGGAAACCATTGGGGTTGAGGCGGGTTGAGGCCTCGGGTGTTGATACACATGTAAGAAGCTAAGTCTCGGCAATGGAACTGTACTCCGTATATGCCAGCGGGATTTGCAAGAAGGGGGAAATTAGTGATGAGACGTTAAAACCAAGACCAGAGAGGAAGTTCTCATCGTTAACTCCATCATTCAGAGAGTATAAAGATCGATGGAGGCGGCCGAGGCGGCGCCGACCATGGACACAGATGGCTGCCAAACTCCGGCAATACACTTTTCCATAACGATGAGCTCCTGTGCTGCATTATTATGCCGTTAGCGAACAGGAGCCAGCACGACTGACTCATTGCCGAGCACGTGTCTAGCGGATCACGAGCTATGCCAGACAAGATTCCTTGAGGTTCAGTCCAGCATCAGGCTCGTAGACTGTACCTAGAGCAAGAGATTTCACGGTTCGTGCTCCTCACGGGATGTTGGCGACAAACGGGTCGCGAAGCTGCGGGTGATTGCGTCAAGGAACACGGGCGACCTGGCATGTCACGGTCGACGAGGAAGCAGTTGAAGAAAAGAAGCTGAGAAAGAACCCGGTATAGAAGCTGGAGAAGCACGGCATCATGCAGATCACGATTGGCTTATGCACAATTAAGGTGTACCGTGTGTCTCACTCCCATCCCCGGCGCCCTGTCTGCATTCCCACGTGGAGGCTCGAAGCAAATGGGTGGTGCAGAGCCTCGAAGGTCCCTGGATCCCCGGCCCGTGCGCCATCGCCAGCAGACCGGGGTTCGCAGAGACAGAGAGGAGCTCAGAGCTCAGAGAACACAAAGCACTGGTGAGTCGTGACAGAGCACGAGAGGCCCAAAGCTGAAAAGATGCCGGCAAAAGACTCCGATACATGGGACTGAAGGCTGTGACCACCCTGTTTCACAAGTTCGTAACAAACAACGTGATCGTCGGTATCACCAACCGAGCAGCAGAGACTACCTACAGTAGCGCAGGCAAGTGAGCAAGCACAGGGTTGCTACAAATCCATGGCATGTAGGTAGGTATGTACCTACTCCTTCACTAGACAGTGCCTTGCATCGCTTGGCCATGCCTTTTGTCCGCCTTCCGCCCGGCCATTGCTCATCAGTGATCAGTGATCACTGATCAGATGCCAGATGCCAGATGCATGATCATCAGACGCATCCCGGACCCCCGGCCCGTGGGTACGGGTCGCAGAGCTTTGTCTTCCTGCACGATGGATCCATGGAATCCCTCCATGTTAGTGTCTTGTTAGCCAGGGGGACTGACACCGGACATCGGACGCCGGATAGGACACAGCGAGACAGCTTGAGACACTGGGGACCGTGGATGAATCAGGAAGGCCACTTTTCTTATCTTGGGAGGCCTTGTCTCGTCGTCTTGTAAGTTGTTGAGGCCGCCACTCCCGACCGCCGGCACGGCTTCGAAACTCTGAGAGGGCGGCCGGATGCTAGCGATAACCACTCAAACGCCACGAATGCACCTTGTGGCCCAGCGTCTTGCCGTCACTGCTTGCTTCAGCTCAAACCCCCTTGGCCGCCATGTTTGGATTCCTCTCTTGTCATTTCTCAGCTCCCCGGCACTTGGGTCTGTTGCTCGAGACTCGAGAGTCGATGGACAGTCATCAGCGCGCTTATTCGGCCCCCGTCCCGGCCGCCACGGCATCTGCGGTGTTGTGAGCATCGCATGCTCATTGCCGGCGTCATGAAGTAAGAATCAAGATACTCAGTCTCCATTCAGCTTGATGCTTCGCCTCACGGCGAGCAAGTCGATGGGCCCTTGCTCCGTCGTCGTACCTGTGTGTCATAAGGATGCATGACGCCCCCGACAGACTGGAATGCAGCAGCACAACACGGGCATGGGCTTGTGATGTTGCAGCTTGCCGCAGCGGGCGTCGTGTTGGACCGCTTATCGACGGCACATTTCTCGGGAGAGGGAGGCGAATTGACGCAGGAGTTCTCGAGCAGCGCCCGCTGGCAACGGTGGTGGGCCAAGGGAATTTTGGCCTACCCAGTGGCTGAGTGCGGCCGGCTGATTGGTCGAGCGATAAGAAGCTAGATCGGACATGGCTGCACCAGAGCTTCTAGCCTTCTACCTACTCTGTTCAAGGGAAGCTTTCAACAATGTCTAATAATCGTCTGGTCTTGTCCAAGACTCCAAGCATGAGAGATTGTAGTCAAACAGACGAGCGAATGAGCGAACACTGGCGGTGCACATTGCACAATCCGACTTCGACGTGTGCACAACTGAAGACTGGTGTATTGTGTACGGAGTACATACCTTACTAAAGACGCCCCGGGCCTTCTCCCAACACACCCCTCCGCTGCAGCTGCCAGCCTGCCAGCCACTGCAGTCCAGGGCTGGTCCAGTGACGCTACAGTGACAGACCCCCGTGTAGTTCCTGACCCGCTCTCTTGTCCGCGTCAGTGGATGGTGCCATGTCGAATCAACTTCGGCGACACAGCCGCTCTCTAGTCTCTACTCCTCTCTCATTTTTCTTCCTCCCACCCACGACCGCGCAACATCACACCCTCGTGCTTCTCGTCCTGCCATTCGCCGCGAATCGTTTCTTCCACGCCGCTGCCCTGCCGCGCCCAATGTTTTCCTCATGTCCAGTCCCGGTTCCCAGTCTGAATGTGCCGCACCCCCTGCTCTGCTAAGCCAGGACGCTCTTCCGCCTGCTGCTGGTCCAGAGTCGTCGTCTGGCCATGATGTCCTTCTACACGCATATCCCGTCTCGCAGCAATCCTCCTGCTCAACACTGTCCACCGGCTCCCTAGAGCCTGATCAGTGTACATCAAAGGATGGTATAAGAGCCCGCGGTGGCCCCAACCAAGCCAACCAGAGGCCACTCGGCCCGTCTCTCTTATCGCAAGCTCTGGCCTCTGCTCGCGGCATACAGGCGCAGAAGCACCCGCACAGTCACGACATCAACGCTACAAACTACGAAAACAATATCAACAACAGTCACGCGAGCAGTGATATAGCCAACCGATCGCTGAAGGATCAACCGAGCGGCAACTTCAACCAGTCCGACCGAGCAAGAGAGGCATCGAAGTCTGTACCCTACACGGCAAGTCGCTCGGCCCATGCGAAGAATGGAGAGCATCAGGCCTCTTTAGTGGGCGACACGGCTCAGTCTACGTCCGCAAAAGAATCACCAGCTATGTTACCAATGGTATTACCGGCTACACTCAACGGAAGAGAATCGAGCGCTCTATCACGGCACTACAACCCGTCCAACTTGGTGCAGGCCAGAGAAATGCTCATGGATCACCGCGATTTTCTCGACAGGGCTACAGGGCGTGCCTCTACATCTCTAGACATCGACTGGTCGACTACAGAGCCTATGCAGCCGAGAGCTGTGGCGCGCTCCACGAGTCCGAAAAAAGACTTCAGCATCTCGACAAACCCCCTTCCCATCCTCGGCGGGTCAGCGGCGGTGAAGAGTGACAAGCTCTTCAAGAAGGACCCTCTGCAGGCACCTGGATCTGGGCTCGTCCAACACTCCAGTCTAGCGCAGCATATGGTGCCGAGCCCTGAAAAGAAGGAAAAGACATGGTCCATTGGCTCTGGCGATGTCGAACAAGAGGATGGCTTGGTGGAGAAGTCTGTTGCCGAGGCCATGGCCGGTGTTGAACCCAATGCAAGAAGTCGCAAAGCAAGCTATAGCCTCCGGTTTTTCAAGGAAGGTCTTCCGCCAGACGAGAAGCCAAGGCGCAAGGATACTAAGGCAGTCCCTCGCGACAAGCTTCCTGCCACGTCTGAAGAAGGTGTGACTCGAGACGCATCGAACGATGCTCAAGTCCCGTCGTCGTCATCTGACGGCAAGCACATTGTGCTCCGAGGCGCCCGCGATGGAGACTCAGCTTTGCCTGCGGTTGACGACACCACGCCTATGGTCCCTCGCATCAAACAAAGGCGAGACAGTCAGGCGGCCCTCGCAGAGCCGATGCCGTCACCTGCAGAGGTGGGGCCGACCGCGGTGCCAAAAGCAGACATTGTTGCGGAAATGCAATCGGAGTCCGGTGATGGCCATAGTGGAAGCCAGTTGAATGGTGATGTTGCTCGCAATCATGTCGCTGAGCCTCGTGACCTCCGCGATGACCACCACCGTGATGTCGGTAATCCGCTCCTACTCCATGATGAAGCTAGCGCCGTCGTCGGCACCCATGCCGACGCTGATGTTGATGCTGATGTTGATGCTGATGCTGATGCCGATGCTGATGATGACGCTGATGCCGATGCCGATGCCGATGCTGATGCTGATGGCGAAGACGCCGATGAGTCTGGCGAGGAGAAGATTTCTTCTGCCGTCTTCCTGCCTCACAAAGAGATGTCTGATGTCCGAGCCCCATCAACTGATCTAGCGGGCTCATTCCAAACCCAGCGACCAAGATCCCTCTCACATAGTAATTCTCATCCATGGCTTGTGAAGGCTGATGAACCTGAACCTGATCCCGAAGCCGACCGCGAGCCCGGGCCCGAGCCCGGCACCGAGACCCATGACCACGATGGTGCTAAGACCATCACCACCCACCCGGCGTCTTCCGATCTCCTGGCCTCGCACGACCCAGATGTTCCCCAGAATGCCCCTGATGATGTCTTCACTTCTGCAGCAGATGATGATGTTGTTGTTGCGGTTGCTGCGCCAGTGCCGCAATCTAATACTCGCGCCGTCACGTCGTACGACGATCATGTTCATCAACATCAGCATCAGCACCAGCATAGTCCTCGGCAGCCACTGGATGCGATTGAACTGATTCCGTATAAGCATCAGGTGGGGGGACACACTACCTTGTGGAGGTTTTCGAGACGCGCTGTCTGTAAGCAGCTGAATAATCGGGAAAATGAGTTTTATGAGACAATTGAGCGGTATCACCGTAATTTACTTCCTTTTCTTCCTCGGTGAGTTTCCCTTTTCTTTCTGTACATTGCCTTGTTCTACTGTCTCTCTCCTCTCTCTACTCTTTTGATCTATCGTCTCGACTCTCTGAGGAGCGAAGGGGTCACTTGTGGACAAGTGTGACAGGCTTGCTGCTTGTGATGTGTTCATTAGCAGCCGGGATACACTCAAGTTCTTAAGGAAGAAGAGGCTACTAACAATTGCCAGGTACATCGGTGTGCTCAACGTTACGTTTCAGAAACAGCCTCGTCGGAAAAGTACTGTGAAACGGGATGAAAGCGCTGGTGACCGGAGAAAGATGCTCGGAACCAATGCTGACCTCCAGAACACAGTCAAGGGGGTCGACAGTGCAATCACCGAAACCCCTGCGAATGGCGTGACGGAGCCCTTTCCGAACCGAATTGTCAGCCAGTCGCTAGCGAATGCGGCGTTGCGCATCCCGACCGTGACCTTTGATGACAACAAACACATCCTTCCGCGAAATCTTCTTCAGCCGACGCCGCCGTCTCAACCCTTTCATCGCCGTCGCAGCGCTTCTGCCGCAAAGTTGTATGAGCATGCATCACCGCAAACGCAGCCGCATGTTGATGAAAGGCCCAATAGCTGGGGCGCAACGACAATCAACAAACGTCTGCGAAATGAGGTGTTCAACGACGCATTCCTGAAGGCACCTGTTGAAGTCCAAAAGCATAGACGGCTCCATCAACGTGCTGTGCCCCGTCCCCCGCTGCAACGGCTGGTGCGGCCAGCAAGCTCTGACCCCCAGCTTGGCGTATTCGACAACCATGAAGAGGGACTGGCGGATATCACGGTCGAAGCCGAGTTTTCGCCGTTGCTGTCGCCACTTCACACACAAGAGCATAGCCAGACGCAACATGACCGCGTTGTCGATCCCGCGCTCGGTATTGACGAGGATGACGAAGCTGCCACATCTGTCAAGGACATGACCGGGACTAGCGCTCCCGAGCCCGAGACACTAAAGGCGAAGCTCAACAATGGCCGCAGGAGGCGTAGGTACTCGGCAGGCGGGCTCCGGCGGCGTCCAGAAGACGTTCGAGACTCTCGGGGTAGCCTTAAATACTTTGAGGAAGCCGACGCTGCAGAGTACAAGAACGCAAACGATGCCGAGAAGGAAACATCTCCAGAGAGGGAGAAATTGTCTCTTGCCAATGCATCACAGGCGGAAGTCTCTCCTGATGTGCATGACTCAAGCAATGGGCAATCTGCCACAACGCATACCACCACCACCACCACAGAAGCCCCCTTGTCTTTACCGGATCCCATGACGGAATTCCAAAAAGTTCCCCGCCCCATCAACCCTAAAGAAGCCAAAACCAAAGGCGACCGCGTCGAATATTTCCTCCTCATGGAAGACCTCACCGCCGGCATGAAGCGTCCCTGCATGATGGACCTCAAAATGGGGACCCGCCAATACGGCGTCGACGCTACGCTCAAGAAGCAAAATTCCCAACAAGAAAAATGCAGAACCACCACCTCCGCCGAGCTAGGCGTTCGCATCTGCGGTCTCCAAGTATGGAATGTCCAGACCCAATCCTACGAATTCCAAGATAAATACTTTGGCCGCAAGCTCAAAGCCGGTCTTGAATTCCAAGACGCCCTACAACGCTTCTTATACAACGGGGTCGACCTGGGCAGTATACTGAGGCATATCCCCGTCGTGCTCAAAAAACTAGCCCAGCTGGAACAAATCGTTTCCGGGCTCCGCGGGTACCGCTTCTACGCGGCCAGTCTGCTCATGTTTTACGATGGAGATGATGGGGACGAGGGCGCCGGGTATGAGACCATGTATGAATCTACTACAGATGCGGCGACTGATACGGAGGATGTGACCTCCGCTGCTGCTGTTGCCGCTGCCACCGCACGGAGTAGGAGGGGTGGGAGGCGGAGGAACCCGCGTGAGATTGACTTCAAGATGGCGGATTTTGCGAATAGTGTGACGCCGTTTGATGATATTTCGGAGAGGGCTTGTCCGCCGAGACATCCGGGGGAGCCGGACTCGGGGTTTTTGAAGGGCTTGAGGAGCTTGCGGTACTATTTTTTGGAGATTCAGAGGAAGGTGAGGGGGGAGTTGGGGCTGGGGCCGAGATCTGGGAGGGGGTTGCATGAGGGGGCGCATGCGTGGACGGGAGGAGGTGGTGTTCATGGGGAGGGCGGGGAGGGGGAGGGGGACTGGGAGGAGGAGTTTGATAGTGGAGGGGCGGTGAGTCTTTGATGGGCTTGGGATGTACTACTTTTATTTAACTGTATCTTAGTTTTTTTGTCTTGTTCTTGTTTTGACAGTTTTTCTTCTGCTTGTGTTTTTTGCAAGTTTTTGTCGTCGTCGTTGTTGTTGTTATTGTTGTATTTGTTGTTTTTTATTTTCTGCTGGCTCTGGCTCTGTGTTATTCGTTAGGATACCCAATCATGAAGAGAAGCTTTCGAATTGGTAACATGCCGGTATAATTTAGCTGTTGAGGGGCACTTCCTTTAGGTATGTATTGGGATGGCCTGCTTGCTTTGTAGTGGTCTATTTCACGCGTTTCTTTTGACTGATGGACCTTTTGCTGTTTGTGTAGAGCTGACAGTCTCTTCATCTGTATAGTTCTCCTCTTCCTTTTACCATCTTTTCATTCAGGGACTATGCGGTTTGGGCGGTGGCGTCTTTTACTGTACCATAGCAAACAATGAAGCCGGGTGTACTTACTATTCCGTCCATTGAGTGTCTCGCCATGATAGGTAGCATCCAAATCCTTCTGCAGCCGCCTACTGCCGCCTACTGCCGCCATGTGTCTCCCGAGATCGATGCCATTGAATACCAGTCGGTGCATGTGTACAAGTAGATTAAATTAGACTGCTTGCACACGGATTGTTGAGAGATCCGGCACGTCTCTAGCTACACAGATAGCTACACAGTACATCATCAATGGCGTATGTATATGTAGTACCTATATACTCACATGCTTTATATAGAGTACGCTACACGTAAACACGTGTCTACAAGGCACACAAAATACGTGCGCTGAAAAATGACGATATTCACCGCATAACGCACGTACAAAAGAACGTCTTTGGACAATGGAGACGAAATCGGAAATCCGCCACCCGGGAGTCAATTCCAGTCCTCACCGACCAAGCAATCGCGGGTACCGAAGCTGCAGATGGTGTTTCGGTTCCAAAGAGCACCGCTCGCTCTGCAGATCTCTTTTCCGCGGTGTACTAATAAGCACACTTCTTTGCGATATGTACGTGTTCCATCATCCATGGCACAAAGCAGTCTTCCATAGAGCCGTCACCTGTGCCATCTCGTTTGTGCAACACCGCAACACGCAGGGCCTGTGGCGGAAGAGCTGCGGAGATTTTCGATGAGGAACTCTTGATGATGTCATTTCAAAATTTGCGTGTATGTACTCCCTTTCTCGGTATCTTGGCGCACGGCGTCGTGGAAGCTGTGCTTGATGTACCTACCTACCTACATAACTACCTAGCTTATTAGAAGAGGCTCATTGCACAGCCTCGGGCATTGACTCTGCACTGGAAGCCGTCATTTCTTCATGGCATGGCACACGAATAAATAATCGTGTTTTCTCTTACTTATTCTACTACAGAGTACAGAATACTGCTTCTTAGAATACTGCTTCTTCCAATCTATCGCAGTGCGTGTCGTCAAGGCAGAGATGCAGGAATGGAAAAGTACCTTCCTTGTCCTTCTTGCCCCTTTCTAGCCAAAAGCCCGCCGCCCCCCCGCACGGCAGCTAATAAAAGCACAAAGTTCAAACTCCGGGCTCACTGATCACTGATCAGTACCAGGTACCTGTATGTAACAACAGATATGTATGTACCAGATACGTACCTCCTACTGTCCTACATACTGTAGGGAGACAACTTGCGACGAATCGTTTCTGCCTGCGCTCCGCCGCCCACGCAAAGGTATATTTAATCCTCAGTCGCGAATCGCTTGCAAAGCGCGCCTGTCATCTCCATCATCCTCTTCTCTTCTCCCTTCGTCCCCCTCCTCATCCTGCCACATTCTCCCACCTGACTTCGCGCATCCTTTTCTTTCAAAGATCAAGGGGAAAATGGCTTCCCAGTACGAGGGTTCGTGCGGCGAATCCCCCTTCCTTGGCCTCCGTACAGTTCATGCAGTCTAACAGCCCTCTAGTAGAGCACAATGTGCAATTCTCATCCTCGACCCCCTCGACACGCCGCATAAACATGGCCTCCTTCTTCTCCTTCCTCGACCGCGTCTCCTCCTCCTCCAGCACCACCACGCCGCACAATAACCCCAACGCCACACCCACGCTTCCTGACGTCGCCAACGTGTTCCGCCTTCTGCAAGACCAGATGCAAACACTCGCTGCCACGGCGCCCACCGAAGAAAACCGCTCGTTCTTGCTGGATCTCGTGTCGGTGCTGGAGGGGGACATTCATGACCCGCCCTCGCGGCTGGAGGGCGTGGAGCAGGAATTTCTCGATGGCCTGGAGAGGGTGCCTCGCAAGGCGCTGGGTTCGCAGGAGGATTGTGCGATTTGCAAGATTCCGTATCTGGAGGACCAGTACTGCTTGGTCGTGGAGCTGCCGTGCAAGGGGGGGCATCGGTTTGATCTGGAGTGCGTGGGCCCGTGGTTGAGGAGTAAGGGGACGTGTCCGATGTGTAGGGAGGACGTGGGGAGGAAGAAGGCTGTTGTGGTGCCGGCGGAGGATGGAGACGAGGATGATATGGATATGTTATATGCTTGAGAATTGAAGCCTTTGATTTAACGTTTTGCTATTCTGTCATGTGTAAGGAGTCAGTCCAAGTGTTCTTTTCGACACACACAGAAGCTATGGCATGACCACATCGGTTGGCGTACTGGGAGGTGTGGATGGGTTATGCATGATGACTTGGGAGAGGGAGGGTTGTGGGAGGGCGTTTGTGTTGAAGGAACGAGATGACGTCGGCCAACAGCCTTGGTTTCGGACTGACAATTTGTTTTCACCAATTGGACTTTCATTACAGAATGTGCCATTTCTTGGTTTGTCTATTCTGTATTGTGCCGTCTCGTTGTCTTGGTACACGCATTTCCGGCGCAACTCCTAAATTCTCATCTCCCTCATCACGCGCCCCCCCCCGCCCAAATGTCAAGCCTCGTACCATACTCCAGCACTCACTTGAGAAAGGTTCTGGCCTGATCGAGAACCTCCTCGATCCGCTACAACAGGAATACCTAATGCAGGGGGTGGGAGCTATCGGAAGTTGGAAACGGATCTACATACTATGTATATTGCACATAGGGGCCCTTGATCAAGATATGGACCAATTGGCTGCGCCGTCCTCACACCAATTGTGCAAGAGATCGAGGACATTTCTGGCCTCGAGTTGCGTCACTCGTGTGATCGACACAGAGATACCTCTCCGTCCAGAGTGGGCAAGACAGGAAAGCCTTGACGCGTCTTCGGTGGGCGGAGGTCCTGAGCATTTTTCATGATCTTGCAACAAATGGCCAGTCCGTCAGCTGCCTTGCATTGGGGAAGAATGCTCCATGCGACGGACCAGACAGTAAAGTTGACAGCTGTCAGCAGGTACCCATATGTATATTATATTATAGCAATATGTAGGTACCTAATGTACCCAAATAGAGTGATGGCGGGGTCGCGAGCTGAACGACTGAAACCCGGATGCATGGGATGATGCGGTATAATACATGTTGAGACTTCACTTTTAGATGTGAATGCTGGCCACTGTAGGATAGTCCAGTCCGAATACCGCACAGAATAGGTTGATTGTGACGAAAAGACAGATTGCTTCCAAAGTGCATCTCCTTGGAGCAGATGAGGAGGAGTTGAGCCAAGTTGTTGAATCTGCCGCGCGAACAGGCGCGCCTATAGATTTCATGCAGGACGTCCCTACTTCGGAATCCCGGAATCCCAAGTATGACGTGGGTTCATCAGATAATGAAGTCTCCGGGGAAGTTCAATAGGTATATACATAGCACATACGTACCTCTGTACACACATTAGGGTTCACTTCCGCGCGGAGATGCCCGCACTGGAAGTTGGCGTGCAGCGGAGAGATAGGGGGCCCCCCCTGCGAATCACACCGGCTGTCGCAAAGTTGAGGTCGCGAAAAAAGGAAGGTTAGGAAGGTGGGTTGACACACTTTCCATCCTGGGAAAGCGACGGCTGCACAATACCTACGGAGTACGTACAACGGTACAAGGTCTTAGGTGCATACATGTACCTCTACACATGCATGATGCAGGTTCGTCGCCGGGATTCGTGGCGAGAAAGGCTTGGGGAATTTGGGATTGCGCCGCCGCGCGCTTTCGCGACCGCGCTTCGAATAGGTTGGCTCTTGAGTCTTCCATCATCCATCACACGTCATATTGTGTTGCAATGGTTACTCCGCTGCCTGTGCTGCATGATGTGCGACCTTCTGTCCAATGACTTTCCAGCACGCAGTCACGCATGCAGCCTCCGTCGGTGCAGGTTCGTCTTTTCTCTTCGTCGTCAACCATCCATCGGTTACCTATCTGTACTGTGTTCCTGGACATCCGCCCGAGACGGGCAACCTCCATCTATGCGAGTCGGTATAGGTATCGGAGAGAGACGATGCTGGTGGCAGAATCGTACGGTCGTACCCAAGCATGAATGGCAGTGCTACCTACCTAACCCAATAATGTACAGCTTCCTTCGAGGGCGGGCGCCCAGACGGCCGCCAAGGAGAGCGAGCTAGACCGTGTACCAACACACAGCTGGAGCGAGACACTCTGCGCTATAAATGAAGCGCCTTTTCGTCGTCGTTCGATGTGAAGAGACACATCTTGGGCTAGCATCTCTCCGTCAGGCGGTTCTGACTCGGCCCACGTCTTCGATGGGGTCGGTCCACTGGATCAAGCCACCTGGTTTTCCGCGCCTTAGTGAATTGACGGCGGGATTGGGGTCGTGGGTATGTACATATATTCTACTTGCGGCTTGTTGGCCTAATAAGCCTATATGTAAGCCACCTACGTGGGCGGAGAAAAAAAAAATTGTCTCGGCGAGCTCGATGTTAAACATCGTGTTCCAGAAAGGAGCCCGTGACGACATCATCGCGACTGGCATGTACGATCTCAAGTTCTCAACCGACTGCCATAAAGAAAGGGAACGAGTACACAAATTGGGGTTTGCCTTGTCGTCTCTGGACAACGTGCCTTGCATGACTACCGCAACTACGTGGTAGGCTTGGGCTGTTGAGTGAGAGGACAAACACATTTTTTGGAGTACTCAGAACAAGAATGGGCTCATTATCGGATCATTGGGCGGAAACGCTATGGACCCAACGACTTGATCTCGGCGTGCCCATGTGGCAGAAATCACAGATTGCCTATGTTCCCTTCCCGAACCAATTACAACACCTTGATGTTTGGGTTCCTGCCGCGTACACGCCTTACTCTGAGAGTTACTTGCCAACGTCATGGCTTCCGGACCCTGATACACTCTGGGTGATTTACGTCCATGGAGGGGCATGGCGGGATCCGCTGGTCACCTCGGAATCATTCATACCAACGTTGAAGGAGCTCCCACCGGCATGGTTCGAATCTCGAAAAGCACCCGTCGCGTTCGCCTCGATTTCCTATTCCCTGTCCCCGTATCCTCATCATCCAACGCACCCGAGCGACCCCCGGGATGACAGCAGGAATGCCTCTCACCCGCAGCATGTTCTCGACGTCCTCCAGGCCATCTCCTACTTGCAGAAACGAGCCGGGTTCGGAAACAACTACATCCTGGTCGGCCACAGCTGCGGTGCCACATTGGCGTTTCAGGCGGCCGTGAATCCAGCCAGATGGGAAGTCGGCATGACGGAGCGTGACATCGAGGCACCTCTCATGATAGTGGGCTTGAACGGGCTATATGACATGCCGGAGCTGGTTGAGAATCCCGAGCCCCCCTACGATGTGAACTGTGAGATATATTCGCAGCTCACGAGGAATGCGTTTGGCGACGATGAGGATGAGTGGAAGGCCATCAGTCCGGCTTTTGTGCGAGACTGGGCTACAGAATGGCCAGGTGGCAGGCGTGTCATGCTTGTTCGGAGTCCGAGTGACTCTCTGGTGCCGCCTAGTCAGCGCGACAGAATGGAAGACAGCCTCTTTGGGTCCAAGAGGGGCAAATTAGTTGTGCAACTGAGGGATGGAGATGGTGATCACGACGACATTTGGAAAGAAGGTTCTCTGTTGGCTGATTTTGTCAT
Source organism: Claviceps quebecensis (assembly GCA_004016085.1). Lineage (NCBI taxonomy): Eukaryota > Fungi > Ascomycota > Sordariomycetes > Hypocreales > Clavicipitaceae > Claviceps > Claviceps quebecensis. The sequence goes on from QEQW01000036.1 coordinate 63,654, forward strand.
CGAAGCTATTGATATGGTGTCTGATTTGGCGTGCAAGGGAGCAAAAGGCGGGAGGGGGACCGCATACGGGAGGGTGAATGGCGTGACCTCGCAGCGCGGCATGCATCCGCATAAGTGGTGATGCTCATAGTCATGGGGACTGCATGATGTGTAGCAAGTGAGCTTTTAGAAAACAATTCTATCCAGCCATGCAAATCTAGCAAACCCACACGTAGCAGTGCGTACGTATCTAAGTAATTAATATACCTTGAGCAATGCCCGTCTGCCTACCTCGCAAATGACAATCACGCCAACATCCCGATTGCCCCTCTCACGCAATCGACATCTTCATCCCCCCATTCGCACACACCACACTCCCCGTCGTCCACCCAGCCTCCTCCGAACACAACATATCAATCGTGCCCGCAATCTCACTCGTAAAACCCGGCCTCTTCCCCCCCATGCCCTCCCTCACCGTCTTATCAAACCTCTCAGCATCATCTCTCCCCGCCCTCTCCTGCACCTCCCTCTCCCCATGATACGCCGCCAAAGGGGCCACATCCACATACGGCTGATTCATCTTCCAAAACCCCTCCCCGGTCTGCACATACATATCCCCCCAGACGGGTCCCGGATTCACTGCATTCACAGTCGCCCTCTCCGCAAGCTCCCGACTCCAGGTCCTCGTCATGGCCTCCACGGCGGCTTTGCTCCCCGCGTAGACGGACTGTCCGGGGTATCCAATCGAGGAACTCACACTCGAGACAGAGACGATGCGGCCGGAGCGATCTGTAGGGAGATGCGGCGCTACTGCCTGGGTGAGCAGGAGAGGGGCGAGGACATTGACTGCGTAGACGCGGTGGAATTCCTGGGGGGTGATGGGGCCTTGGTGGGGGTCGTTGAGGGGTTGATTGGAGGCTACGCCGGCGTTGTTGATGAGGATATCGATCTGGAAGGTCTTGTGGGCTTGATCTTGGTGGTCGTGCTGATGGATCTCTTTGAAGAGCTGTTTGGCTGCTTCGAGGATTTTGTGTACCGCGGGGGCGGGATCCGAGAGGTCGGCTTGGAGGGGGAGGCAGTGGATGGAGTGGGTGGTGGAGAGCTCGGTGCAGAGGTTGTGGGTTGGGGTGGTGGAGGAGTTGGATGTGTAGGCGATGAGGAGGTTGGCGCCTTTGGAGGCGAGGCGGCGGGTGACTGCTTCGCCGATGCCTGGGGGATGTCAGCTCGGGATGGTTGATAATGGTATGGGGGCTGATGTGTCGGGAGGAGGGGGAGGAGGAGGAGGAGGTTTGGTCAATTTGGTCAATGGTGGGTTGTGAATGTACCTCTGGAGCCACCGGTGATGATGGCGAGTTTGTTTTCGTATGGTCTGGGCATGGTTTCGGGAGAGATGAGGCGGTGAATTGGATGGTGCTGGTTTGGTGTTGGTATGGCGGATTGCTATGGTAGTGAACACTGAAAAGGTCAAAAAAGTGAGGGTGTGATGTTCACGCCTCTTTTTGTATCTCCCTTTTTTTGACCTCTTGTTCTTTTTACTGTCACGAGGTTCCTCCCTTCAGGTTTAGTCTGTTTCACGCGAAGCGACAAGAGGGGTATATGCATCTACATACAGGAAATGATGTCAAGCAAGGGAATGGATCTGTTTACTTGACAAGTGTGCCGGCTATTACGTCAATGACCCCGAATGTCTATGTTGTAGTTCGAAGTCTCGCAATGTTGGTGGGGTATAAAGTGAAGGGGAGGGGTACTGTACTGTACATCATACATGGCCGCGGGGTTGGCTTTGCAGTCATCGGTCAGGTACATATGATAGGTATGTAGGAGTCAGGACTCTACGTAGGTAGGTTAGGTACTTTAGAGCAAATTGTAACGTTAGCCGCTCCAACCAGACATTGGCGTTGACACTTCTGCCGACAAGGCGACTCACTTATTGGGTACAGTAGATACTCCGTATGCGAGATGAGAATCTCACCATGTAGGTACTGTACAATCTTTCTTTTTCCTTTCATTGCACGTTTCCCAAGCTTTGGAGAGTTCATGGGCCAAACTCTTCGGTTTGTCGTGTTTGCCCCCGCCCGCATACATACGATGTAGCATCTAGATACAGCAGCACTGCATGCTGTACAAGCCATGTTTCCCGCCGCCCTACGCCCACGCGCCACGCCCGCCTGCATATCATGCACAGTACACGTGCCGTCGATCTTTTGTGCATCCGTCCGCCTTGAGGTGGCGATGCACAGACGGAACATGTAATGTCACGTCGGCGCACATGGCATGTGTACATTGAGGGAGGGGCAGGGTCGCACACCGTCACACGGTTCCCTGCGTGATGCTGTTTTTGACAACGCTGATGAAACCCCGGGCCCGGCTCTGGAGTCTGGACTCTGGACCTGTTGTCGTGATTTGAGTGCCTCACTGCCTCGCGTCTGTATTTCTGGCTGAAGAAAGGGAGACCTCGTGGATACCTATTGCTAGCTGGTGCATTGGATGCAGTGACGTGCCAAAGACATAAAGTCGGCTTCATGCACATACACGCGCAGTGAGCCACCATGAAGTTCGCTTCGCCCTGCTGGTGTTTGCTCCGTTGCTTGTAGCTTGTCCCGGCCTGTCACCGGTTTGTGCCCAACTCTCGGGACTGAACCGGCCTGATGCTGCTTGTACCGCGCGACGGGACTTTGTGTATCGTTTCGTGGGCTTGTTATTGATGGTGTCTCGGACCGGTGTCGCGTCAGAGAGGCCCAGGAATCAGGAGCAAGAACTCCGTGAGAGCAACGGCTGGACACGCGTCGCACGCCACGCTGCCTTTCCACACCGCGTTTTACTCTGTAGTCCAGTGAGATTGCGCATGCTGCCGCGTCGTGGACTCGTGGTGCATGGCCCGGGAGACTGCATGGCTCAGCTTTCCGTGGCCGATCGGGGTTAGGCCCATCTCGCCGATGGGTGGGTGCTCTTGGTTCTTGAAGAGTCAGAGACTCAGAAGGCACAAACAGGTCTGAGGTCACGGATACATAACACGATGCCGGCACTCATCAAAGTCAAGAGTCAAGGCGCCTCACCGACAGATGCCACGGACAGATGCGTCGCGGGGTAATACTCCGTAGGTGAGAGAGCCAGGTCAGGACGCAAGACCTTCTCGAAGCCTTGATGAGCCGATGGCACGTTCCGGAGACGTTCTGGCGTATCGGCGACAGCTGAGAACGCCACCGCCGCCAGCACCGGATTGCCCCACCCATGAACCCCGTCGTGGCTCCGACCTCGTGGCCCTTGCCGGGATCTGCAGCTCCTTGGGGGGCTGCCGGGGCAGCTTTCCAGTCAGATTCCAGGCTTTCTCTCGGCTGCTGCCTGTTCAGTGTTGAATGTTCCCCATCTGAAACAAGCTTCTGGTCCCTTGGATTCCTTGGCTCCCTTTGGGACAGGGGCCTCGATTCATTGGCCCTTCGTCTGTCGTACCGTGTGGGCTTTTGCTTGCTGTTGGCCACTTTCAGATTGCGCCTGCATCCGCATCGCATCTGCATCTGCATCTGCGTGCATCTGCGTGCATCTGCAACCTGCATCTGCTTTTTGATTACATTCCCAATTCCATCCACATTTACTTACGGAGTACGGAGTATGTACATACGTATTTACATATCTACTCCGTACGATTCTACATATCACCATTTCCGTCGCCCGTTCCCCCTCCCGTTCCACCTCGCCTGATCCCAAGTACAACAACACCACGAGTCCATAACTGCCGCCCTCAATACAACGGTCGGACTGCCATTCGCTTCGCCTTATCGTACTGCTTTTCGACCCCGCCGTATCCCGCAGACATACTCCGTATGTACCTTTTATCTCCGGCATTTGCGTCGACTACCGCTTTCTCCCCCTTGCCTCGCTCGCTCCCTTCTTTCTTGCCTCCCAATTGCACATTATCCGTCTCCTGGCCGTCACCTCCGCGTCCGCTGCACGCTTTGCCCTCGACTTTCGCTTGCTTGCCTGTGCCTCAGGCTTGCTTCAGCTTTGTCCGCAGCTTGCGCAGATTGACATTGACGTGCCGTCGACTCCTCCAGCAGTGGCTCCGTCACTAATCCCGGTTGGTGCGCGAATCACGCCCCCCACGTCTCTCACGCGAGCGAGCCTTGTGGCACCGACGACCGCCCGACAGCAACTTGGATGTGAAAAAAAAAATCAGAATCCAAGACCTCTCCATTGCTTAGAAATTAAAATCTCCTTCCTTGACCCTCAACTCTCGTCTAGTCCGTCAAACTCCCGGTCCACTAGGCTCGATACCCAGCATGCTTCCTGGCTTGCGCTGCAGATAATCCCTTCTTCTTCCTCCACTGTCCTCCTGCAGGAAGTCGACCAATCATCCGCGGTCCACGATCCAACGTCCAACGTCCAACGTCCGAACGATCAACTGGCTAACCCGTCCAACGTTCAACGTCCGACCTCCAATCGGTCAACCATTCAAATTGCCAAACAGCCATGGGGAACGGGCAAGGAAAGCCCGTCGACCTCAACGGTGAAGGTACGTTATTGCTCTTCCGTGTCCCTCAAGTCAATTGGCTTGGCCGGCCTTACTGCTTCTAGAACGGGCGGCTATTGCGACTTGCAATCGACTCCAAAAAGAGCCTCATGCCATTGATGCGTATGCATATCGGACAACCACTGATGACGGATGTTCTAGTCAATTTGAATCATTTTCGTCTTCTTCGAGTCGTCGGCCGAGGCGCTTTTGGCAAAGTGCGAATTGTCGAGCGCAAAGATACCAACTTGTCCTTCGCCTTGAAGTACATCAGAAAAGATGAAGGTATGCTGCTTTTGGGAGAGGACTTTGGAGTGGCCGAGTACTCCTCTCTTTCGTGTCTGAACGTGGGGGGGGGGAGGAATTTCCCTCGGAAGACAGCTGGCAACGCCTCTGGCAATGCCTCGCCCGGGCGACGCGGGACGAACTGATCAAGCGCTGACTTGAATGCAGTCGTCAAATCAGAAAGTGTGCGAAATATCATTCGTGAGCGACGGATGCTCGAGCATGTCAATCATCCTTTTATTTGCAATCTGCGATATAGCTTCCAGGACGTCGAATACATGTACGATGCTATCCCCCCGCTCTCACTTTGCGGTGCTTGATGCCAGCCAAGCGTCCGGCATTGGCTAACCTCGACTTTGCACAGGTATCTCGTGGTGGACTTGATGAGTGGTGGGGATCTGCGATTTCACATCTCGAGAAAGACATTCACGGAAGAGGCTGTTCAATTTTGGATTGCTGAACTGGGATGCGCTCTAAAATATATTCATGGCCAAAACATCATACATCGAGATGTCAAACCTGACAACGTGTTGTTGGACGCTGATGGCCATGTCCATCTTACAGACTTCAATGTTGCCTCGGACATTGTTCCCGGGAGGCTTCTCACAAGCAAATCAGGCACTTTGGCATATCTATCTCCTGAGGTCTACGCTGGGAAAGGCTATACCGTGTGCTCTGACTGGTGGTCGTTGGGCGTATTATTCTATGAATGCATTTACAACAAGGTGCGTCGGCCTGGGCCAACAATATTTCAACTGCTTGGTGAGAATAAAGTGCTCTACCAAGAAAACATCTGACCGTACTTTAGCGGCCATTCGACGGCAACAACGAGTCAACACTCAGTCAACAAATCCAACATTGCAGCCCCCGATACCCTGTGACACAACCGCCCGTGTCGTTAACGTGTCTGTACGCCATTCGCGCTGCTCTCGACGTCAACCCCCAAACTCGGATGGGCTCCACGTGGGAATCCTTCATCTACAACGACTTCTTCAAATCAATCGATTTCGACCTTCTCGAGCAGAAACAAATCGAACCAACCTTTATCCCGTCTTCGGAGAAGACCAATTTCGATGCCACCTATGATTTGGAAGAGTTACTTCTCGAAGAGGCTCCACTAGAGGCCAGAGCGCGGCGGCAGAAGCCTCGTGAACGGTTAAAGGATGACGCGACAGACCAGGAGATTCGAGAAGACGAATTATACCGTATGATTGAAAGGGACTTCCGGCCATTCGACTATACGGTAGCCGCATACAAAAAGTACGACACATCTTTTGTTTGAGACCAATTGCTCTACCAAGTTCATTGGGACGCGTACTGACTGATGATACAGAATCACCGAGGCGTCTCAAGCCCTTAATCAAGCTTCAAACGGCCATCCATTGGCCAACCAAGACCCAAAACAGGCGCCTGCAACGACGAATGGAGCGACAATGACGACTCCCGCGGGTGCGTCGACGCAGCAAGGAGGACTTCAGCCAGGGATGCTTATCGCCGAAAATGGACTGCCCACGTCTTCGTCAGGCGACCCTAAGCAAAGCCGACCCGTGCGCCCGGCGCCTCCGCCTCCACCCCTGTATCAAAGCGAATATCTCAACCCATCATCCCCAGGCCGGAGCAACAGGGTAGCGAGCTCAACCGGCGGCGTGCAGGTGACTTTGGATGGGCGCGGCAGCTGGTCAGAGCTTGCTCGGCAAGATGCCACGCTTCCCACCGATGCCAATGCTCCGCCTGCTGCGAAAGAGAGCTCGAGTGGTATGTTTGGCTTTCTCAAGGGCAAGCGGGGCAGAAATAACAGTCCTAAGCCAAGGGAACGGGGTGTGCTAGGGAAGGAGGGCGCGAGAGTCGTGATTAGCTAGCGAGCAGACTAGGAGTCTGTCTGCTCGCCAGTGGTTGCAGCTCTCGAGGCCACACTATTCTGTGCTGTGCCTAGTTGTGCCAGCCTTTTTCTGCTGCGTGTGCCTGCGCGTCCCCGCGTGTGTCCGCGTATGCCCTCCCTGCTCGTGCCTAGGTCGTGCAACAGTGGCAAGTCATCTGGGCCTGAAATACTTGCTATTTCGCGAGCCGTATACCCATACCGATGTGTAGCGTCCATGTTATACTTGTCGAAATGGCTCTACAAGAGGAATAGCCAGCTAGCTATATTCGCACGTTCACATCGACATCGTGCTACAATCTAGCCGCCACGATGATCAAAGATGGCCAAGGGAAGGATTAGCTACCCAAGGAAATGGCTCTCAGCCACAAGCTTGCTTGGGAGCTCCACGTGCATGAAAGGGAACTTGGAAGGAGTGGAGTGGAGTATAGATGACGGAATGATCCCGGTTCACATGTATATTAGCGGGTGTCTCTGTTCTGTTTTGTGTTGTAGTCTTGTCTGTCTGTCTGTCTGTCTGTCTGTCTGGCATTTGCATGCATCTCTAGAAGTCTAGAAGTCTAGATCCTGATTCTGTCACTGGGCTGATGCGATTTAGATGACTATCATATCATATCATTGGATCCCCCTTTTGAACGGGGGCGAGTTCTTTGGTCTTTCTTTAGTCTTCGTGTCCATTCTTTGTCCTTGCGTTCTTGCTTGCTTCGTTGAGATTCCTCGACGTGATTTGTTTTCTTCGTGGGACCTGCGTTGAGAGGTCTGGGGTGTGACTCTGAGATGATATGTAGTAATCAAGAGCCTGACGGAAGTTGTCGTCATTGACTCTCATTCTCGTTCTTTGGCTAGGTATGCAAGTCACTTTAATGATCTTGCTTTGGCAATCCACGTCATTGGAACTTCTGCACCATTCTTTATATATTCATACCTATCAACTTGTTTATCTTTTAGCCTAACAAAACCATCAACTAACTATATAGCGAGGGCGTAGATTTGGCGCTCCAACTAAAGCCCACAAATACACGACCTGAGAGCAAAACATGTCTGATGAATGAAAAAGGGCTATAACCACGTACCACCTATTTCTTGACAATCGCCTAACTAAATGTGCCGAATACATAGCCATATAAGCCCCAAACCGCATGGTGAGCCAACATCAGACAAAATTCCAAAATACATACAAGACATCACGTTGGAAATCTATCCAACCAGAAAGAAATATAAGGCCCATCATACGAGACGAACCCATCCAGAGGGGCAAAAGAGTGACTTCCCGTGCGTGCTATGCTGTGCAAAAGACCAATGAATGCATATTGTAATCCGTGCGTGTACATGTGAGCCCCAGCTGTGGATCTCGTAAATCTCAAGCCACATCTCAGAGCCAGCAGCTCAGCATTTTGAGGCGGAAAGAGCGACGTTGCAAGGCATTTGGATTGCAGCATGACTCGAATCTGCAGCTTACAAGAGTCGTGGATCCTGATTCGTTCCAGGGCCACCTATAATGCGGCAACGCCGTCATTGGGTTTGTCGTCTGTCTTGTGCATGAACTTCTTGAGAATCGAGTCAAAGTCATCCGGGCAAACCACTGGGCCGCTGCCCGTGCACTTGGCCTTCTTTGTGAGTTCAGAGCACAGGCCATCGAGATCAAAGTCGAAAGAGCCGTTTTGGACCTTGGAGCACCCTTGAAGTTTCTCCCTAAACCCAGATGTCAGTAATTGCTCGTATCGACAATTAGTGCGGTTCTTGAGTACATACCAAAGTTGAGTGCAGCTCAGTCCAGTCTCCTTGCTCTCATCGTTCTCGATTGCATTTCGTTGTGCGTCAATCTCGGCGATGAGGTCCTTCTTGGGCCCCAAGGTCGGGGCGGTGTTGAATGGCGTATAAAAGTCGGCATCCAGAGCGCCGCCGAAAACAAAGTCGTCAAATGAAGGATTGGAGAGCACGTTTTCTTGCGAGTCTCTATAGTCTCCAAACAACTGAGGATCAAAACTACCGCCGCCGTTCTGCTGCACGAGCCAGTCGAAGCTTGGGCTGCCGACATCGAGATCGCCAAGAGCAAACGGCTGATTGGCCATGGTGGACTCTGGCTGTTCCTCGCCGATGGTCGTCAGAGTCTCAATAGGTTTAAAGGCCGTGGGAGACTGCATCAAGGGCTCGGGAGATGTGCCGCAGGAAGAGCCCGGCCCTTCAGCGTTAGAGTTGGACGACACCGAGGGAGAGCTGGTAGCGGCTCCCAAATCTAGACTGCAGCGAGAAGCGGTGCCAGTCGTTGCCGAAGCACCCAGGCTACAGACAGATGTCTTCTTCTGTCCATTTTGTTTGCTTTCCTCGGGACTGACAGGGTTGGATGCAGGGCAAGCGGTGTTGGTTGGCGGCGTGGGAAGTGCTCCAAATTGGGGAAATTCGAATTGGAAGCTGACATCGTTCACATCGTAGAGCATCTTGTCTCGGTATCCGAATTTGGGTGCCATCACAGCCAGACGCTGCTTGTACTGATTCAGCTCGACCGTCATCTTATCGACCTGGGCCCGCAGCTTGGAGTTCTCGTGGTTTGCGTCCTGTGACGCCTTTTCCAGTTCTTCAACCTTGGATTCCAGATCTTTTAAGTGCTTTTCTTTGCGTTCCCTGAAAGCACGTTGGGCAGCCCTGTTCTGCGCCTTGCGTTTCTGGAACGGGACAATTAAGTCAGCAAAGATAGGACTGTGGCTGTAAGGTGGACGAACGTTGACTTGAGGCCCAGTGAAGGAAAACTTACGGAAGTTGGCTCAGATGTCAAGGGCTTGCGTCCCGGCTTCTTGGCAACCTTGCCAGTGCTCTCATGCCTCTTGGATTCGTTTCCTGGGCTGGTCTCGCCATCATCATCATCTGGGTAGCTTCGTTTCTCATGGGTTTCTCCCTCAGCACAATCCGAGTTGCCTGTGCTGGGCATGCCGCCCATCATTGTGTTTTGGTCGCCACCAGCGCTGGCATAGGAAAAGTCGAAGCTGGTGTCCCCAAGATCATCGTCGAAGTTGTCCAGGTAAGTGCTCTCGTGCAAGCTCTCCGTCTTGACGGCGGGAGAGATAGTGCTGCCTTGTTTGTTCGCATGAAGGGCAGCGAACAGGAGACTCTGCTGATGCGGTGTCAAAATGAAGTTATGTGGCAAGGAATTGCCAGTACTGCCAGTCGAAGCCATGTCGCAAGTCAAATCTCAATCTACCGGGAAAGTGGATGCGAAGAGTTTAGATTATGGTGATGCGAAGATGAGTAGCCCAGGAGGGTGTTGAGTGTGTAGAGGGGAAGCCCGCCTTTTAGTGTTGTAGGGGATTTTTTTCTAACGCATGAAACGGGCTAGGTACACCGTACGACTGGCACGTGGGGTTTCTGCGTAACTCCGAAACAAGGAACCAAGGGCGTTCTTGTGATGCCAAGTTGACTCTGAGAATTCGATGTTGCGGTGCTACCAGCGCGTAAAGCGTTCAGCTTTGGCCCGTATCAGAGAAGCGATCGCCTGCCAGCAAAGATCACGTAGCACCAAAGTGGCAAACAATCTGTCTGTGAGAAAACGGACGCGAGGAAGCCGTTGTAGCCTGTAGTACTCGCAACCGTGTTCAATCTGCCGCGGCCCGCGGGTGGCTGGAGCCTTACTCGTGGCAAACGGAAGCGGGGACGAGAAATAGACCTGGTCTTTTTGTAGGTAGGTCGTCGGCTCCGACTTCCGGCGAGAGATGGCGCTCAGTTCGTCCGTCTAGTTGAGGACTCGTCTCGATGGCAAGTGGTTATTAGGGAAAGTGCATGCATTTGTTGAAACTTGAAACTCGGGACTGAGGCCGCGGGATTGAAACGTTCAAGAGAGGGCTGCGCAGACGGGCTGTTGCCTTGTCCCCGCCATTCGCCTCGCAGGCGCATTAATAAGCCGATGGAGGCTGGGCCTGCCGCCTGAGGTACGTACGACGTTCGCCATTATTCTATGCACGCGATACACAATCGGTACATGGCACCACTTGTATCACATTGACATGAGAGCCTTTGTTCCTGTCTCTTCGCACGCGGCTTTCAACTTCCCAAAATTTCAAGGGGTGGGGACTCGGGAGGCAGTCAGATACTCCCTACGGAGTACATACAAGGTACCTACGGAGTACGGTGTTGATTCCCGTGTCGTTGCGGCCAGCCATGTGGGCCACTGCGTCGCAACCCCACATTGCATGTGCTGATTGGGCTGGGCATTCACGCGAGTCTTCACGTGCGTTGCCGTCCTCGGCGGCCGGCCATTCTGCTTCAATCACAATGGTCTTTTTAGACCATCGACTTCGTGATATGGAGACAATCGGGCTCGCGGCCGCAGACTCTGGACACAGTAATTCGACGCAGAAGGTGCTGTACCACTTGAGTTCAAAACAGAAGGGCTTCTTTTGGACACCACCTCTCGTGTGCAGAGAATCGAGATAGGTATGTACACATGTACCTGTCTGGTCACTGCTGGTCAATAGTAATTGGTGGCACGTGTGACGTACCGCTCGGCGGCGGGCGCTCGTCCGTATGGCGCTAGCCCGCAATGGGGCATCACCGACATCGACGATCGTCAGATTCGAGTAAACATGCAAGTCACGAGATGATGCAGCAAGAATCCTTCGTTTGTCAGATTTGTCGTTTGACAACAGTTACCGAAAACATAATTGTTAGCGATTGATGTTTCTTCAAACGAAAAAAAAACCCGTTCTTCACTTAGTTAGGCAAAACTGAAGCAATCGTGCGGCGACGCGTAGCGGAGGCGCACATCTCATGTTAGCCTTTTTATTCTTACTATTAAGTCGAAATATTTATAGTTTATACACACATTTTAACGACGCTATGTGCCAACATTTGTTGTCGCATCTGACATATTGACGTTTCGAGTTGTTGTGAAGGCAATCGGGGGCACTATAAGAGACATACACATGTATACATAGCACAGTTCAGCGTTTGTGAAGCCAAGTAGGTTGCAAGTAGTTTATTGAATAACCTAATTCATCCACCCCTGATACAACATCCAGTGATGTAGTTTCGTCTCTGCCTTAACATTATCGCCCATTTTTCGTATGAGGCCTCATTATTTCGTGAGTCGATGGAAAGTTGATATGAAGTTCGTTATTTGGCTTAGTGCTTGGAGGCTTCCTTGTGGACATCGGCCTTGGTGTCGTGGCTCTTCTGGTCCACCTTGTCGCCGATGGCATCTTTGGCAGCAGTCAAGCTGCGAAGTCAAACGAGTTAGCATTCTACCGCTTGATGGACAAATTTCTTGCGTAGTTGGACCCAAGATGGATGTACATACCGAGTACCGGCGCTGGCATTGCCGTCCTTGGCAACCTCCTTGTTAGTCTCGTGGCTAGCACCGGAGACAGCGCCCTGGACAGTCTCAGAGACGTAGTTGGCGGCTTGCTTAACGGACTCCATTGTGAATGTGGTTTTGGGTTGACACGAAGGTAATGAGTGGTTGAGTGTTGAGTGAGGTTTGCTTTGGTGGTATGATGGAAGTAAGATAGATACAGATGTATGTTGGAGGGGCAGATTGGGGGTTTTATAGAAAGTTCGGGCTTGGAAAAGACTCCATCTTTTTTAGGAGGCCTGCCTTTCCCCCTCTTTGTCATGACGGTGCCTTCCGTCGGAGGCTGCCGTGAAGGGCCAAGCTTCTTTGGAATTCCGCCATCATCATCACCTTTAGTGACCAGTAAGAACTCCGCATGGGATGAAAGTCTGAGAAGAGCCTGGTGCGTTGTTGCCTCTCTCGTCCTCTCGCCCTTCTTTCCCCTTGCTGTCAGCAGTAGTTGCACCTGTAGCCTGTAGTCTGTGCTCGTTGCCAACTGCGTAGCCGCAAACGTAGTGACATTTCTTCCAATTATGGTACAGCGGAGTGGGTCGACGTTCTGGGCGATGACGACATCATGTATACGAGCCTTGGTTTTCATTACTTGCGGGCAAGCTCAAGCCTCTTTTCTCCATTTGGCGTGCGAGCTGGCTGTGCTCGTTGCAAGATGACGTGCTTGATCTTTTGATTATGCCGCGTTTGTGTAATTCCGCGATCGTCACCCAAGGCAACAAAGTTTTGTTGGGTCGAGATTCGCGGTCATTCTCGGACAGGTATGTAGTCACTCGAAGGCAGGGGTGATCAACAACTATGTATGTATTGTCTCGGGCATTGAGAGTTGTCGTACCTTTCACAAAGCAGTGAGCTAATGAACAGGAACAAAGCCAATAATGTGGTCAACACCATACGAACGTCCGATCTGTCAAAAAGCAAACACTGACGTCATCAGACCTCTCATCAACCAATTGATTGGAGACGAGAGCGAGCAGCATCAGACACAAGTCGTTGTATGCTTGAAACCCCATTTCTATTGAAAAACGGGCAGAGTTAATCGAGGTCATGCGCATGCGTGATCGCTGATGGCTGATACATATGCGCCGGGATGCCGAGGAAAATCGACGCGAAGCGCGATTCGCATCTGACAACCAGGCACACGAAGATCTTGCGGCAGAGAATGTCGAATGCGGCGATTCCCCTCCAGAGTGCATACATAGAAGCATGTGAACACTGAAATGTGACAAAAATTCAAACGCAAAAGCCTCATATTTCCGTCCCGTCCCATTGTAATTCACTCCAATGATAGGCTCACACGGAACTGCAAGAGGTCACGTGTGCTCTGCGCTGAGGCCGTCATACCCCACATGCCGCGCTTCTTCGTGAGCGGAGAAGTGCTTCCGGTAACCTCCTGATGTGAGGAACTTGGACCTGGAGGCTGGAGCATATCAACCGCGCAACTGACTAACTTTATGCGGGCGACACCGCTGGTCACGGGTTTGATCCAGTGTATGAATACGGAATAAAGCGAACAATCGATGGATCTCGCCTTCGATCATATCCCGGAGGTGGTCTATCCCAAGACCGGGCAGGAGTCGGGCGAAACACCACCAGAAGCAACCTCGGAGGCGCCGTCTTCATTGAACGAGGAATTGCAGGATGCATACAAAGCTATTTCTTCCAGTACTTGGGGTATGAAGATAGGTGGATTTCTTGGGAATGTTATGAAACAGGCGAGTTGATGACCGGCAAACAAAAGGCAAGAGCGGCAGCAGCAGCAGACCCCTGAAACTAACCTTCTGGACCAGGGCGAAACTGTCTACGCACAGGCTCAAAAAGAACTTGCCGAGGTCGGAGAAGATGCGACCAAGGGTTTCACAGATTTGAGAGAGACTCTCATCAACCAAACGCGATCACTTTCCCTTAACACCGCGATACCTGCAGATGGAGCCCCAGATGGACAGTCCACACCAACCAAGTCCAAGGCCAACCCGTCTAATGACGTTACAGAGCAGTCAGAGACAGTTCTGTCACGACTTAGAGTAGAAGCCGCGAAGCGTATCAAAGATCTCCAGAAGGCCGAGGATGCCGCTGATGAAGCCTTGTTACGATTCGGCGGCAATGTGAGGAACTTTCTGCGCGACGCCATCAGCATTGCGCCACCCGACGAGTCATCGCAAGATTCCACGGTTCTTTTTGAAAGCAAAGATGCGCAGGGAAAGCGGGTCATTCACACATCTCGCCTCGATGCCCAGATGTATGTCATCCATACATCTACAGAGAGACTTAGCAGCGATCCTACGGGTGATGAATTCGACAAATGGGCTGCGGATTTTGATGTAGAAAAGAAAACGGATGCGATTGCGGCTGATCTTGCGGCATACCCCGAACTCAGAGCTTCAATGGAGAAGCTGGTTCCCGCGCAAGTTCCCTACTCAGACTTTTGGAAGCGCTATTACTTCCTCAGGCACGGCATTGAGACAGCCGAATCGAGACGTCGCGATTTATTAAAAGGTATGCATCTAGCAGAAACCCCCTCCCAATTTATTGGCGCCGCATGCTCACCTGTCATTCTTCAGCTGCCTCCACCGAATATGAAGTTGGCTGGGATGACGATGACTCAGACGACGAAGGTAAAGAAGGCGCAAAGAAGCCAGTCAACGAACAGGTCATCAGTTCCGGAGCGTCCTCTAGGACCATCCAATGTCAGGAAGGTCAAGTCGCGCCAGCTCACACCCAAAAGTCCAACGAAGAAAAATCCCAAGCGGACAGCGAAGCAAGCTACGACGTTGTGGGAGCTGCTTCGGGGAAAACCAGTCAAGCGCCGAATAGCCCGAAAGATCCGAAAAAGGGAGACGATAGCGACGATGATTGGGAATGACGTGAAGCCGCCATGAACTGAGCAAAGGATCGAAGCCATCCAAGATTCCGCGGAGCTCGGCGTTCTGATTTGTATTTATGATTCCCAAAGTTCTTTTTGAGAGCGTATTTTATAGTCCGGCATTGTGTGCATGCGTCGTTGGATGTCGCTGCGTGGCACATGACATCCGAATTATGAGTTGAAGGAAGCGCAGAACTTGCACAAATTGAACAAATTCTACCTTCGCTTATTCGTCACTTTTGTGAAGCCATCTTCGTCCACCTCCGGGGCCGGCTTTTCTTTTGGGGCGGAAGCGTTCGCGTCGGCGCCTC
Source organism: Claviceps quebecensis (assembly GCA_004016085.1). Lineage (NCBI taxonomy): Eukaryota > Fungi > Ascomycota > Sordariomycetes > Hypocreales > Clavicipitaceae > Claviceps > Claviceps quebecensis. The sequence continues at coordinate 78,807 of QEQW01000036.1, forward strand.
CCTCGTCGTTCTCGTCATCATCATCACCATCTTCATCATCGTCATCAGACTCCCAGTCCGTATCTTGGTCCGCATCGTCGGCCTTCTTGAACATGGTGCCCACATTGCTACCCTTGAGGTTTTGAAATCGCTCCGCTAGCTTCTTCACCTCGTCGAATTGACCAATGGCGCATTGCGCTCTTGCCCGAACAATATTGTTCGCTACCTCCATCCCTGAATCATCATCGGTATTGACTTCGAATTCGTCAATCATGACTTGAAGCAGAAACGTTTCGACATATTCCACATCCGGCTCCTCAGCGGTACTTGTCTGGCGACCTGGAGCAGCAGCATCCGTGAAGGCAGGGAACAAATCGGCAGTCACACCTGCGAACCAGTCGCGCTTGTCGGCCGAGTCTGGACCACCCCAGCCGTTCTGCACGGCCAGAGTCAAGGCAGGCCAGAGATGAAGCGAGTAGGCGACGGCCTGTTCGAAGTTTGTTTGTCGCTCGGCTGGGGGAACTTAGGCGTTAGCGCATTGTGTTGTGTTTCTTTTCCGGGTCCCTGGATGGGGAGGCAAAACTCATGTTATACCTGCTGGTGGCAGCTGAGAAGTGTCTGTGGGAGCGGCCATGATTCTTGATCTTCGTCCTCTCTATTTTCCTTCTTATTCTTCCTTCTTCTCTCTCGCAGCGGTTTTATCGGATTGTGTTTCTCATTACATGGGCGGGGTGTTGGAGGGGCAGACGGCGGCTCTACGACAAAAATTTCCATGTCTTGCGCTTCTAGCCTTTGCTTCGTCCCGCAGAAACATGTGGAGATTTGAGTGACAGATACAGACCAATCAGAACGCACTCTCGACCGAGGAACACTTCTTTTTCGAGAGAGCCGAGGGAACAAGCCAAACTTACACAATTGGAGCTCGATAATACCAGAGAGACTGAAGTCACAAGTGGACAGGGACCCATGACATCATTGCTGTTTGTTCCCGGTCGGCCCGGTGCATCAAGTAAAGGGTCCTTCTCATCATCATCTCGTTTGCGAAATGGCAAATTGGACTTTTGCACCATTGCCCCCCTTTAAAGTATTTTGCTGTCTCTCTGAACTCTCTACCTAATCATGATGATGAGCAGCCTCGACTTTTGCGCTCACAATGTATAAATTGAATACTACGTCGGTCTCCTTGGCTGTGACACCAACAGTGGTATCGACGCTGTTCTCCCATGTATGTGTGCACCTTGACCAGCTTCAGGCGTGACTGTTTTGAAACGCATGTGAGACTAATAGCCACCGCACGTTGGCTCTAAAAGTATCTCAATCGAAAGCCATTAAAAGAGAGACCGACTGCACACCTGTCCTACGACGAAGGGCTGCACCTCATCCGAGCCTTCCTGGAGTTTGCGTCTCATCATACCGTCGAAGAGCTTCAAGCTTTCACATCCCAATGGGTTCCGAGTCCGCAGTGGGTGAAAGTAGACCATGCGACGGTACCGAATGAGTACCTCTCCCGATCAGCCGAATTGATACAAGTCCAATTGGGGACGGATGGAATCGCCCAAGTCGGGGGTCAGAAGTGGTGGCAGTGGCGTAAGCTGAATGCTTCACTGGAGGCAGAATGGATCGAAATGAAGGCTCAATACAACGCTAGAAAGGCCACAGATGACCCCGGACGACGTGTGATGCTTTATATCCACGGCGGCGCCTATTTCTTCGGAAGCGTCGACGAGCACCGGTACCAGATGCAGCGGCATGCTCGGAAGCTGAAAGCTCGTGTTTTCGCCCCAAAGTATCGTCTGGCGCCCCAATTCCCCTTTCCCTGTGGACTGCAAGACTGCTTGGCTGCCTATCTCTATTTGCTTTCTGTTCAGGACCCAAGCACTATCATCATAGCTGGAGACTCTGCCGGAGGAGGCATGGTGCTGTCCATTTTGTGTATTCTAAGAGACCAAGGCATCGCGCTCCCCGCTGGAGGTATTCTCATTAGCCCGTGGGTAGACTTGACGCACTCCTTTCCAAGTGTGGCATCCGATGCGCCGTTTGACTATATTCCACAGTCGGGTTTCCACCACAAACCGTCTCGCGCCTGGCCGCCGCCAAATGACGAAGAGATTGCAGCTTTCCGGGGCGACGTAGATCAGAAGACGAATAAGAGGGGGAAAAATACGGAGCCGGCAGCTATCCAAAGAACAGGCGATGCCGCCACGACTGAGCGTGAGAGCATGGTCGACGCGGAGAAGCTTGAAGAAATAAGCGACCCAGCGGCGGCCAGCTCTGCCGCAAAATATCTGTCAGTGATGATTGAAGGCAAATCTGTCGCGATCAAAGATCAAATACAAGTAAGCAAAGTCGTCAACGAGTCAAGGAAGGCTGGAAACAGAGAAAGCAAGAATACTTATCATGGTCTAGCTATATACGACGAATGCCTTGCTCAAGCACCCGCTTGTTAGTCCGGTCATGCAGACGACACTAGGGGGACTACCTCCGTTACTGATCACGGTCGGCGGCGGCGAACTTTTGCGTGATGAGCAGATTCACCTGGCGCACAAATGTGCAAACCCCACGAAATACGCACCACCGCCCGAGTCCTTGTCGACCCATGAGCGTGAGTTGTTGCATAAGTACAAACCAACAGACGTACAACTGCAAGTATGGGATGACTTGTGTCACGTTGCGCCCACTCTCAGTTTCACGAGACCTGCCAAATTCATGTACCGATCCGTTGCTCAGTTTGGAGCTTGGGCCCTTGCGAGAGCTCAGAAGACAGAGATTGAGATCTTGGACGACGACGAAATCTCCGTCATTACCAGCTCCGCATCAGATATGGAGAACCAAACAAGCACTTCTCAGCGTGCTGAGCACGAACAGCGCCCACTCGACAAGGCGGCCGAACTGGGGCAAGTAGGGAAAGCTGGCGATCCACTGCCGCCATTCCACAAACACATGATTCGGCAACGTGTCAATCGTCACGGCGCCATTCTCCCGCTGGCCCCGGAGCACGAGCTACCAGGTTGCTGCATCCAGTTATCTGATGTGGGAGTAGTCAAAGAGGGCACAGCTAAGCGGTGGCTAAGTACCCGGAGTCAGTGGGATCAAAGATACTCATCCGCCAAAATCAAGGTCCACAAGCAAATCGTCAAGGACATGGTGAAGGGGTTCCAAGATTTTGGGCCAGATGAGCATCCGCCTCCTTCTGCACTCGCAGGAAGACGACTGGCTGATAAGGACGTGGCGGAGAAGAAGAAGTCCAAGAGCATAGGGCTGGCAATGTGGTCTCTCTGGGGCTCTAAGCACGACGAACTCACTGTTGAGCGTGAAAAGGAGGCTGACAGACCCCACGAGGCTCAAAACGTTACTGGAGATGAGGGAAGAGGTGCCCGGTCGTACCAAGATATCGAGTCTCAGCAGCCAGGCTCCTCATCCAGAGCAACGACTCGTGACGGTGCAAGTCGTTCCCGCCGCCGTACAGTCGTTGACGAGAACCAAACGGATGGACCTTCCGCTGAGGCCGAGCATACTGCTGTCGCGCAGCTTATGGAGCAGCGAAAGGAACAGGAGGCGGCTAATCCTAGTGTCTCGAGTCCCAATTATGTTCCTGAGACGGGCGTGGCTGGCAAGCGTCCCTTTTTAAGCGGCATTGCGCTGCCGTTTAGTCTCAAGAAGGATGCAGACACGGCGAGCATGTTGACGTTGAACTCGGCGGTCGCTCCTGGGCCCAGTGCTCGCGCTCAGATGGACGGGTCCGCACAGGTCGCATCGAGTGATGGATTCAGAGCTGCCGATTCATCAGCGGCAAGCACTACCAGGCCTGCTTTAAAAACATATCTTTCAACCGATACCAAGATACCTCAGACGCAGGAACCTGTTGAGAATGCCGCGGCAAACACTGCCCAGCAGAGTTCACCGAAGTGAATTACATTATGACAGAGTATAAAGAGGGCGATGTATACATTGCGCAAGAGGCGCTAACAGCACTTACTCAGTAAAGATATCCCGCCCAACGAAGGGCACTCACTCATTCAGAATGTATTTCATTAGCTTGTATTTTCTTTGTCGTGTATAATACAGTGTGTAATTCAGAGCGGTGCAACGAGACGAGTAGGATTCTCTCGTAATTCCACCAGGTAATCATCCCTGACGTATTTTGTTACATGAGTGTTTTTACAAGTCAAGAACTGGGAATATGTACAACCACGCTTCGTAAATGATCAAGAAAGGAAACCAACCACATTGCCCACCGTTCACTGCTCCATGCATCACGACCTTCCCCCCGCTGCCGCATGCCATCCCCTTCGCCCACTCTTTCGTCCGCACCCCTCCCACAATACCAAAACTCATCAATCAGTCCACCCCATTATGGGTCTTCCACTGCTCCAAATAGAGATACGGATCCTGAGGACCCTTCGGCATACCCTTGTAATCACCAGGCTTCGCTCGGATCTCGTTACTCACAAACGGAGTCAACTACAGCACAAGAAAACTTTGTATTAGCGATGCTGTAGTACAATTGCGACGAACCCCTCCTCCGCTGAAAGCCGGACAAGGGAAACTATTCTTGGGATCGTCGCGCCCATACCTTGAAGTCTTTCAGGCCCTGTGGAACGACATATGTGCGCACTTTCTCAAACTCGACTATGTATCCTCCGTATTTGGTGTGGCGACCCATTGAGCCGGTTCGGTTGCCCTTGTAGAAGCCCTTGTTGACATCTTTGGTTGTGAGTTTTAGGTGGCGATAGCGCCCGATGGAGAGGGCTTGCGTGGGGCGCATTTTCGGAGGAGGCGAGGCAGGAGGAGGGTGTGTTCCAGTGGGGGATGCGAGGGTTTGAGGAGCTTGGAGTCGTGGATGGATTGATGAATTGCGAATTGAGATGGTTGAGAGTTCGAGAGATAGATCGGTGACGTTGAAGTCTAGATCAGAGATGCTCTGGAAATTTGCGATGGGGTTGCCGGTGGTGTACAGTGGGGGTGATTGGTCGAAGTATGACTTTAGTGGGGGGAGCAAGGAATGATGGAGGAGGTACGGAGTACATAGGTACCTAACCTAGGTATGTATGTATGTACATGAATTGGGTAAATACCTGCACACGAGGATTTGAAGTTGATATAGAAAGATGTATCTTGCATGGAAATGACTAGTATCGGATTGCAAGTATTGCATTTAATATATATGGTAACGAGATTGATTACTGCAATTCCTTGTGGAAGCAAAAGGCGGCTGACGCAAGTCTTGAGCACTGGTCTGGTGACATACGACGTGAACGATGGCAATTGTCCAATGTTGCGTTTCGTACTGGAATGAGCACGCAGCTTGTATGCTGCAAGAAAGGTTCAAGACATACACTGCTGGCAGATGGTCTATTCTAGAGCATGTAGGTATTAGAATTTAGGTTACGTCGTTGGCTACATACCTGTACGACTCACGGAGTACAGACTGTACAGTACGGAGTACATGAATGTGGTAGTACCTAATGTATGTACCCACCGACGCGAACCTTCTCGAGGTCCGATCCATCAAGACCTCTCCGCATGCTGCCCAAACAGAGTGACGACGATTTGCCCTCGCCAGCTGGCAATTCCCACCATGGAGGGCTATCCCGAAGGTAGCTTGGATCATAATGTTCCTTTCCTGGTCGCATCGGGCTTGAATGACGCGGAGCCGCACCTGGACCTGCCAGGAGAGCTTAGCTGCCAGGGACTCCGAGTCACGTCCGATCTGCCACCACTCGATACCAGGGAGTCGCAGCTGCTCGGCAATTACTTTGAGGAGATCGACTCGAGGGGCCGTTCGTGGACTGTTGTCCCGAGGAACGAGCCATATCGATTGCGCATCAAGACCGTTGGGAGGGTATGTATGTGCTGGGTCAACGGAGGGAGCCTGATGCTTTTATAGTCCGGATTGACTAATATGGGGGAGGGGGAGAGGAGAGCAGTCATATATCTTGCCGCCGCGAAAGACGACTCTTCCTGATGAACCAGACTTGGTCGAATCGAATGCGCCGCTTCATTCACCCTTTTCTCCGCTGTCGCACGTTTCGCCGCTGTACCCCGATGGCTTGATCAACTCGCCATGGATCCTGAAACACCAAACGCTCGTGCCTAGCATCTTTGTCTGTTTCTACAAACTCTCTCACGACAACCGCCTCAAGGCCGACGTCAGTCAAATAAGGGCAACGTTTGCGCGGTCTGGCTTCAAGACCAGGGTGGCGATTGTATTGTTCGGAGACGAGGACAGCGGCACGGCAGAGCTTACGGACGAGGTCCAAGATCGATTAGAAGCGATTCGAAAGGGGACCGCGCTGGACCCCAAATCGATATTCTATATCCCGGCACAAGAATCTGATGACGAATTGAAACGCGTCGTCGATAACATACTGGCCATACTCTACTCTACCGCGGTAGAATATTATCGGGATCTTGGTCGGCACGCGAGAAAGAAACGGTCGAGAGGGGTCGCGCCGCTTCCAACGATTCCGCCGACCTCGGGCACGTCACACACGCTTTCTTTGCCGGACTGGAATTTTCGCTATGATTTTAAAACGGCAGTCCTGGCCGAGTTCCGACAAGAGCTGGACGCAGCAATACGCTCCTTTGAGCAAGCCTATGAGATTTTGTTGGGTCAGGATGTACTGGACGTGGTGCCTAGCTGGAGTCCTCGCTGGAACGAAGCCCGTCAACTGGCTGACATTGTCTCGATCCGGTGTCTGCGGCTGCATCTTTGGATGGGACACACGAGCTTGGCAGTTAGGCGGTGGCAGACACACCGGGACCGAATTGGTGATTTCGTCGATCGGAGAGGCCGGGGCACAAATACATATGGCTGGCAGGCCTGGGAGGCTAGTTGGGCTACAGTCATGGCTCATCTTATTGAAAAGGTCGAAGTCCCAGGCTTGGTGCCAGCCTCAATGACGATCTTTTTACCTCCTGAGAAAGCCGTTCTGGGCGAACGGCTGCAGCCTTGGGAGCTTCTTCATCACACGGGGTACTGGTATCGCATTGCTGCTCAGCACCTGGCAGCGCGGCGTACACTAGCACGGATGATGCCGAGTGAGCATCGACAAGCACCTGATAGCGCGTCTACTACGAAGTCGCCGGCGGGCAACTACGACACATATATGTGTCCTCCTCCCTATGAAGAGTATCCAATGGACCCGGAAAAGGGTGTTGTAAATCATGCCCAGCTTATCATAGACTGTCTCATCACTTCTAGATCGCAATTCCAAGCGCGTAAGCAGCTGCGCATCGCCGCAGAGCTATCCTTGGAATGTGCCAAAGAGATGGCATCACTAGGCTCATGGGATGAAGTTGTGGCCATTCTGCGATCAGTGTGGGATGATGTGTCGTTTCGTTGTGATAACTGGATTGATATAGCGGAGGATCTCTGTTGGTTGTTGCGCAAGGCGGCCAAAGAATCGGGAAGAGCCAATCTCGTTGTAGCAGTCGACTGGGAGCTGCTGAACAAGAGTGAGTCCAGCATCCTGGCAGTCGCTCGTGGCTCACCGCCGCAACATGAGCGCTGGGCTGAAACCTGAAAGCTAACTTGAGATGTCAAACGATTCTCATTTAATCACAGGATTCCCGAAGCGGCCACATTGGAGTTATAATTTATCGCAATCGCTAGATGGTATGGCAGTCGACACTAAACCATCGATACAGTTATCCGATGACATGGCGTCGCCGTTGATTTCTTCTAGCTACGTCTTTCGAACCAAGGAGAGCAAAGCTGGAGACTACTGCAAGGCACAGCTAGCGTTGACCTCGCACGCGATGCCGGGCTCGAGCCCTATACGCCTAAGCTCAGTTCGAGTCGATTTTCAAACCGGTCTGAAGCCCATCACAGTTGATCATGCGTTAAGCGGAGCAGAGGACGAAGCATCCACGTCTAGGAAAACGCAATTGACCGAGGTTATCCTGGAAGAAGCCTTGACCAAGTCAGACTCGGGCAGTAACGTAGCCTCCCAATTTTCGGGGACATGCGACTTGACGCTCGCAGCTGGGCAGACAAGAGTGCTTGAAATGGCCATCCCGTTGAGAGAGCCGGGAGAGGCCGAGGTATTGTCGGTAGGCATGCACTATGAGAGTGAAGCCTTTGATTTGCAATATACTAGAGTGTTCAAAGAAACCGATCCAGTCACAGGTTGGTACGTCCGTGGCGACGACAAGCCTCATGCGCTGCGGGCTCATGCTCAAACGCTGCGCATCCATCCAAGACCGCCTAAGCTGCAGATGACCTTACTGGATCCTTCGACGCAATTCTACACGGATGAAACCATCCGGATTGACGTAGAGATGCGGAATGACGAGGACGAAGCAGCTCTTGTCAAGCTCGGCACGCAACTTAAAGGAGAAGCGGTACCGTCTTTCACGCTGCAGGTCGGCGAAGACGAAGTCGCCGGCACTGCAGCGGAGGTAGACGAGGAAGGCAGTCAGACAAAGAGTGCGGCCGTTGTCACGATGGGCGCCATTGCCAGTGGCGCCACCGCCAAATTCAGGCTCACGATAAGCCCAACCTCAACATCATCGACATTAGACTTGCTTCTACGCGCAACATACCATCTGGAATCCGACGCGGTCACAACCATCCTGCAGGTCTTATCTGTACCACTCAACATCGTGGGACCGTTTGAGGCCAACTACGACTTGGTTCCCAGACTGCACCCAGACCCCTGGCCGAGCCTGTTTGATTGCGATGGAATCCCCATTCCCAACACAGAAAACGATGAAGCGACTGCGATACGGCCCAAGGGTCTGGCGCAACAGTGGTGTCTCCTGTGTCATTACGCCTCGTTCGCATCCGAAGATCTGGTCGTCGTAGGGATGGAAACGCAGGTGGTGTCCTGTACAGGCGCCGCCCAATGCCACGTGCTGTCACGCCCTGAAGAAGGAGCAGAAGAAGACGGCAGCGGTGAGAACAACATCACCGTGTCACCAAAGACAATGTACGAGGCGCAGTTCAACCTCGTGGCGCAGAAGCTCAGTCTCGACGATCGACAGCCCGTGACGCTCGATCTGGCCTTCATCATCAAGTGGCGGAGACAGCGCAAGACATCAGCAGCAGCAGCAGCAGAGACTAGCCCTGAAGATGAGGTCAACACCACGCTGATGCCCGTAGGGCAGTACCTAGTCCTCGGCTCTGAGCCAAGAGTCCTCGCCACAGCCACGATGGACCCCCTGTCTGCGACGGCTTCATCACGCTTACTCCATCTGGACCTCACGATTGAGAACCCATCGAGTCACTTCCTTACATTTGGGCTCACCATGGACCCTAGCGACTCGTTTGGCTTCTCTGGGCCCAAGCACACGACGGTGCACCTGCTGCCTGTGTCCAGACGCAGTGTCCGCTTTAGGCTCTTGCCGTTCGTCTCGGGAGACTATGTGCGGCCGGGGATTGTGGTCCGAGATAAGTATTTCCAGAAGGTGCTGCGTATTATTCCTACTGAGGCGATGAAGATTGATAAGGATGGTCTTTTGGTGTGGGTGCCTGAGCCTGAGGAGTAAGCGGGCTTTGGGTCCTGGGTGGGGGGGGGGGGGTTTTT
>QEQW01000360.1:0-27530 GCA_004016085.1 Claviceps quebecensis
CCAACAAATCACAAGCGGGAATTTGTATCCACCGTGGCCGATTTACTGAGATGATACGGTATTGTCGTTAATAGAGCTTTATCGCCGGTTCCCCCACTGTGCCCGCTGTGTCAACGCCCCATTCCATTTCTCTTCTTCTAAGATACCCACCTTCAAACACACTGCTTAGTACTTACTTCATTGCATGAATGTCTCTTCTTATCTGATCTTCAATACCTAGCTACTGAGAAACACGAATCCGTAACTATTTGGAACGTACATATACCTAGGTTACAGGTATGTAGTTGTAAAATCGTACGGCGTCTGGTCCTCTGGCATGCACTGTAATTTGGGTGAGGTACAAATCCGAGAAGAAAAGTGGAGTGAGATGTGGACCGTACCTGGCGCCGATTGAATTCGTACCTGGCGCGCAGCTTTTCCTATTGCTGTCGCATTTTCCCGTTGCTGTCCCCCGTCGAGAGAATTCAAGACTCTCATCTTCCAAGTTCCATGTTCCCCTCCCCCACCCCCCACTTTGGCTCGCACAAGTTACAACCCAAAAGTCAGCTTTCCAAGGGGCAGGATTTGAACACGATTTTGACTCCATCTGACGGCAGGGTCTGTTTACAAAACCTCGAGATCTGCGTCCGCGCCTCGCCATAAGTCGCCGAAAACAACGAGAGAAACTTCGGGCACCACGGCGTTAACACCGCCTAGCCGTCGCAATCATGTCTTTGCTATCTGCTGAGGCGCACGCTGAGCTGACACAGCTTCTGCAAGCGCTTCAATCCGCAAATAACGTGACGCGATCTCAAGCGGAGGATCATCTTCAGAACAATTGGACCGGCAATCGACCAGAAATGTTATTAGTTGGGCTTGCTGAACACATTCAACGCTCTGGGGACAATTCCGTACGTCATGCCCAATGGCACATCGCCTGTCGTCTAACTAAACAAACCACTTTCAGGCTCGATCTTTTGCTGCCGTCATTTTTCGACGAATCGCTTCCAAAAACCGCAAGACAGATACAAACAATACTTTAGACATATTCTACTCGTTACCAAAAGAGCAGGCCATTGTCATCCGCCAAAAACTACTGGAAACGCTCGCCACTGAAACAGATCGTACGGTTCGCAACAAGATCAGCGACGCCGTTGCCGAAATCGCGAGGCAGTATACGGAGAATAGTGCGTATCCAGAGAGCTGGTTGACCTTTGTTCTTATGCTAAATCTTTGCGGATAGATGATTCATGGCCTGAACTACTCGGCGTTCTCTTTCAACTGAGCCAAGCTCCTGATGTGGGCAAGCGAGAAAACGCATTTCGTGTATTCAAAACGACACCCGGAATCATTGAGAAGCAACACGAAGAAACAGTTCTACAAGCTTTTCAGAAGGGATTTTTAGATGAAGACGTCATGGTATGCCCTTGAAAAAAAGATACCCTTTCTCCTCTCTCATTTTCTTCACAAGAAATGGACATTGATCATTCTACACAGGTCCGTTTAGCGGCCATGGAGGCGTTTGCATCTTTTTTTAGCACAATCGGCAAAAAGTCTCAGCCCAAATACTACTCTCTGATCCCCGATATCCTTAACATTCTTCCCCCTATTAAAATATCTCACAATTCGGACGACTTGAGCAAAGCGCTGCTAGCATTGATCGACTTGGCTGAGACAGCGCCCAAGATGTTTAAGCAACTTTTTCAAAACCTTGTGCAATTCAGTGTATCCGTCATCCAAGACAAGGATCTTGATAGCATATGTCGTCAGAATGCGCTCGAGCTTATGGCCACATTCGCCGACCACGCGCCTTCCATGTGCCGCAAAGATCCATCGTACACGAATGATATGATAACTCAATGCCTGAGCTTGATGACTGACTTGGGCGAAGACGATGACGATGCATCCGAATGGCTGGCCTCAGATGATGTGAGAGAAAACATGACTGGTAACCCGATTATGTAGTATTTGCCAAGCTTTTTCAGCTAACATGCTTTTCTAGCTCGATCAAGATGAAAGCGATCAGAATCACGTAGCGGGCGAGCAGACAATGGATCGCCTTGCAAATAAGTTAGGCGGACAGACAATACTGGCCCCCACGTTCAACTGGCTCCCAAGAATGATGACTTCGATGGCTTGGCGGGATAGGCATGCCGCTCTTATGGCAATTTCGGCCATCTCTGAAGGGTGTCGTGAGTTGATGATTGGTGAATTAAGCCAAGTGCTCGATCTAGTCATACCAGCCTTACATGACGCTCATCCTCGCGTTCGTTGGGCAGGATGCAATGCTCTGGGCCAAATGAGCACGGACTTTGCGCCGAAGATGCAAACAGACTTTTACGATCGAGTTTTGAAAGCTATCATTCCTGTGCTGAACTCGCCGGAGGCACGAGTCAAATCTCACGCAGCAGCAGCCCTCGTTAACTTTTGTGAAGAAGCTCAAAAGTCGACTCTCGAGCCTTATCTTGACAATCTTCTGGCTCATCTCTTCCAACTTCTTCAGAGTGACAAACGTTACGTACAGGAACAGGCTCTGTCTACCATTGCCACGATCGCCGATGCTGCTCAAGCGGCATTTTCAAAGTACTACGATACCCTCATGCCTCTTCTCGTCAGTGTGCTTCAAAATCAGAGTGAGAAGGAGTATCAACTCCTACGGGGCAAAGCTATGGAATGTGCTAGTCTTATAGCTCTGGCTGTTGGCCGGGAACGGCTGGGCCAAGACACTATTACCCTTGTTAAGCTTTTGGCCAATATTCAGGCCAACATCACGGACGCAGATGATCCACAGGCGCAATATCTAATGCACTGCTGGGGGAGGATGTGCCGCGTTATGGGCACTGACTTTGTTCCTTTCTTGGAGAATGTCATGCCTCCTCTTTTAGAACTGGCCGCAGCGAAAGCAGACATACAGTTGCTTGAAGATGAGGAGGAGGCTGAGCAAATGAACGGAGAAGATGGTTGGGAGTTCATCCCTCTCAAAGGCAAGATGATTGGCATTCGGACAAGCACCATGGATGATAAGCATATGGCCATCGAGCTGCTTGTTGTATACTCGCAGGTTCTCGAGGCTGCGTTTGCACCATATGTAGCCAATATCATGGAGAAGATTGCTTTGCCTGGTCTTACTTTCTTCTTCCATGACCCTGTTCGGTACATCTCAGCCAAACTCGTGCCACAACTACTCGGCTCGTATAGAAAGGCTTACGGCTGCCCTTCTAATGAGTTGACAGGTCTCTGGACAGCCACTGTTGGCAGACTCCTGGAGGTACTCAGCGCTGAACCGTCAATCGAAACGTTGGCCGAGATGTACCAATGCTTTTACGAGTCTGTAGAGGTTGTTGGCAAGAATTGTCTCACCGCTGCCCATATGAATGGCTTCATTGACTCGGTTCGCTCCACGATTGATGAATATAGGCACAGAGCTGTCCAGCGGGCAGAGTATAAAGCAGCAGCAACGGCTGATGACGTCGAGGACGAGGCCGAGGAGCTTCAAAGAGAAATTGAGGAGGATCAGACGTTATTGTCAGACATGAACAAGGCGTTCCACTCCATCTTCAAAAATCATGGTTCGGCTTTCCTACCAGCATGGGAAAGGTTAATGCCGATATACGAAGGCTTCCTTAGGTCACCGGATCCCACACAGAGACAATGGGGCCTGTGCATCCTAGATGATGTACTTGAGCACTGTGGACCAGAAAGTCAACGATATTCCAGTTTCATTGCGCAGCCTTTGCTTGATGGCTGCCGGGATCCATCTGCAGCGATACGTCAGGCTGCTGCCTATGGAATCGGAGTGGCAGCCCGCTACGGAGGCGCGGGCTGGACGCAATTTCTGGGTGGATCAGTGCCGTATTTGCTTCAGGTAATTCAAGTACCGGAAGCTCGAAGTGACGAGAACGTTTACGCTACGGAGAATGCATGCGCTGCTATTGCTAAAATATTACACTATAATGCGGTCAGCGTCGCGGACCCTCAAGCTCTCATCGCCCAGTGGGTGGACACTCTTCCAGTCGTCCATGATGAAGAGGCAGCCCCATATGCATATGCATATCTGGCTGAACTGATTGATCAGTGAGTTTATACGAAGATGCAGTCCAACAGTCTTCATCATCACGTGGCTAATCTCTCCCTTTTCTATTCAGACAAAACCACATTGTTCTCAATCAAGCCAGTAAAGTCTTCCTTTCTGTCGTGCAGGCTCTGGAATCAGGATCCATACAAGGACAAACAGCTAGCAGAATAGCCTCTGCTGCGAAGACGCTGCTTGCTGCGACAAACTTGGATCCGATGCCGCTTTTGAGCCGATTCTCACAAAGTTCACAACAAATAATTATGCGTTACTTCAATTGATACAACATGTAATCCAATGGAATTGCTTTGCGCAATTTCTTCCATTGGAAGAGCTGACGACCGGCATGGATATAACCTGATGCAATTGAAGGGAATCAGGTTTGTGTTTAGATGAATAATATCACAGTAGAGGCTTCCCTCCATTTGATCGATGTAATTACATAGCTGCATCAAATGCCCCAATGTGTGGAAGAACATAAGGTAGCACGACGAATTGAATGGGTCGATTAATAATCCCAGCTTACTTGAAGGCTTGCCTTCAAATAAGGCGGAGTTGGTACAAGGACAGCAGGTCGAAGCCGCGCAAGTTTCTGACGCGGAATCATGAAGCTGACTACTGTCCTGTTTTGAGGCTATGTACCAGTAGGTACGTGAGCTTGAAGCTGGGCAGTACTTGCTGTACGCAACTCGTAAGGTTGAGTCGATATCGATGTGCTTGATCTGCAAGGTCTAAACCTCGATTGCCGCATTAGGTTGCTGCCAGACGATTCTCAATTCCATCACAAATGACTGAATACAAGCTCTCGTCTCGGACTGGTTATAATAATAAATGACAACTTCATAGTATGTACCTACCTAGGTATGATAATGTATGTATGTACATAGTACCTTGTTGTACGGTGGGAAATACGAGTGGACACAAGAGACTGTACGCCGTCATCAACTCGGGGCGTGATTGGCCTGTGCCCCGCACATATAGGCTCAGCGCAAACGCCGACGCCGTCCGAAATGACAGTCACCGATGGGCCGACTTGAACCTGACATCAAAGGGGTTAGACGAAGCGTGAGCTTGGAACTGCTTGTCCATAGCCGGCACGGGTTGATCGACAATATCAGTTTTCTTCTCCCTACCGAAATCGACAAGTTCGCGCCACAATTGCGCTCGACTGGTCGAAATAAGCTCCCATCATATATCGCATCGTACGTCCATCGTATGTCCCCTCTAGGGTCCGACCTGCAGCAAATCCTCTCGGGTAGAGCGGTCCACCAACTGCATTCATTACACGACGTCCTGCTCGCTCCTACACGAAACCCGATCCCAGAGGTATTAAAGAGAGAGAGAGCTCCAGCCTCATCCATCCATCTTTCGCGATTCCATACTCATTCGAGCCCTCGGGCCATCACAAAGGACTAGCATACACGGCGTCAGTTTTTCGAAGCAAGACGAGACTCAACACTGCAGCGACGAGGAGGAAAACATTGGATAGAATTCCCGACAGCAGGGATCATTTGGTGCAACCGGAGAAGTTCAGGGCAGTCAAATGACTTCTTGATTAGCGTTGGTGCTTGACTACCGGCCAGCCTTCCCAATTTGCCCCCTCCACACAGGAAGACCAACGCTTTTCATCACAAATTTGACCTCGTCTGCCTGCAAATCTGCACTCTGAGACTGGAAACATCTTCTTCTGATTTTTGCCTCTGCTGGCCCCTCTTCTTTGGATCTCAACGGCGACGGGGCGATTGCCTTGGAGCCCGATGCTGCTGCCATGGAGGGCTTTTACCCGTCTAATGCGATGACACCCCATGAAGCACGGCGTCAGGCCCAACAGCAGCAGCATGCTCAGCATGCTCAACAGTCAGCAAGGAATTCCATGACTTTGATGGACCCTACAGTGGTGTCGGATTCGCAGATCGCCCTGCAACCACCTTCCGCCGCCATGTCACAGATGGTGTCTGGTCAGCCGATGATGCCAGGAGATTCGCTGGACGATATCATCCGAAACAACCAGAGCGAGATGCATCGCCGGAACAGCATGCCAAAAGCATATGGAAGCCCTGCAATAGGCCCCCCAAGTCCAAGACGCATATCATCTAGTGGTGCGTCGGGAGATGCCATGACTTTTGGCGCGGGCCACACTGAACTAGGGACTTTTCAGTTTGAGCAGCAAGTTGGGCCTTCATTTCCCGGCCTCGGCACGGACTTTGACATGTCGGATCAAATGCGCAGTTTTGTTGCCGATCACGCCGACTTTTCCGGGTTGCCATCAGATCTCATTGGCACCATGCACCCACCTGGTTTCGGGCATGTCGATATGGAAAATTTGGCAAATGAATCACTTGCATTATTCCCAGTATCCCCAATACCCAGAGCCGGTGGGAATCATAATGGTACCATGAAAGACAACTTTACAACGAGCCCAATGTCTGGTCTTGATGCCCCGTTTTCAACGGAGCCTTCTGCCAGTACCACTCATTCTGGCTCGCACTCAGTATCACGTTCCATGAACAGCCGCTCAGGTAAAATGGTTCATGTGCACACAACACAAATAGATGCAGTCAATCCAGCTTCACGTCGGGCCTCGGATGGACTGGCTGTCAATACTGGAGCCAATACGTTTGGCCAGATTCTGCCGCCATCTTTATCGAGACATGTTTCTTCGTCCGAGTCGGTGGCAATCTCTCCACAACGCGTCACGTCTTCTACTAGCATCACTCGAGCAAGCTCGGCATCCGGACCCACCACCCCGACCACCGCCACAGTTCACCGAGATAGCCAAGAGAATATGATATATTCCAAAAGCGGGTTTGATATGTTGAAAGCCCTCTGGCTAGTTGCGACCAGAAAGAATCCAAAAGTTAGTTTGGGAGCGGTTGACATGTCGTGTGCCTTTGTTGTTTGCGATGTGACAATGAATGACTGCCCGATTATCTACGTTTCAGATAATTTTCAAAATCTTACAGGCTACAGTCGCCACGACATTGTCGGCCAGAACTGCCGCTTTCTGCAATCGCCAGATGGCAAAGTGGAAGCGGGCTCAAAGCGAGAGTTTGTTGACGAAGGTGCCGTATACAATCTGAAAACGATGATTCAGGAAGGTCGCGAAGTTCAGCAAAGTCTCATCAATTATCGAAAAGGTGGAAAGCCGTTTCTCAACTTACTCACTATGATACCGATACCTTGGGATACAGAGGAAATCCGCTACTTTATTGGCTTCCAGATTGACTTGGTCGAGTGCCCAGACGCAATTTCCAGCCAAGAGAGAGGTGGCATGAAGATTAACTATAAGCATAGCGACATTGGGCAGTATATCTGGAATCCGCCGCCTTCAAGCCAGTGGCAACCTGAAAACGGGCAAACTCTGGGTGTTGATGATGTCTCAACACTTTTGCAGCAATTCAACCCCAAGGGCTTGGTCTCAGACTGGCACAAACAGTCATGGGACAAAATGCTTCTAGAAAACACCGATGATGTTGTTCATGTCTTATCTTTGAAGGGTCTATTTCTATATCTGTCGCCGTCCTCAAAACGGGTCCTTGAATATGACACGGTGGATCTTGTTGGTAATTCTTTGTCCTCTGTCTGCCACCCATCTGACATCGTCCCCGTCACGAGGGAGTTAAAGGACGCGACTGCTGGCAATCAAGTCAATATTGTGTTCAGAATCAGACGCAAGCAAAGCGGCTACACTTGGTTCGAAAGTCATGGCTCCTTGTTCGTTGAACAAGGTAAAGGCAGGAAGTGCATAATTCTCGTCGGCCGAAAACGGCCCGTCTTTGCTCTTAATCGCAAAAGTCTCGAAGCAAATGGAGGCATTGGCGACAGTGAGCTGTGGACAAAGTTGTCGACGTCTGGCATGTTCTTATTTGTCTCATCGAACGTTAGGTCATTACTTGACTTGCAGCCCGAGTCACTACTCGGTACAAGTATTCAAGACCTCATGCGCAAGGAATCGCGCCCTGAGTTTGGACGCTCGATAGAGCAAGCTAGGAGAGGGAAAATAGTTACTTGCAAGCATGAAGTACAAAACCGCCGTGGGCAGGGCCTTCAGGCACAGACCACCTTGTATCCTGGAGACGCATCAGAAGGGCAGAAGCCCTCATTCCTTCTCGCGCAGACAAAGCTTCTCAAAGCTTCAACAAGGAGCATCGCTGCGGCATCTACTTTCGCAACAAACAAAGGAAGCTCTTCTACACCCCGTTCAAGCACAGCTGCTTCCGTGAATGCCGGAAGTGGTCATATGTCACAGTCGCAACCTGTTGGTGATGCCCTAGTACCAGGAACGCAGGACGCCGCACTTGCAGCTCAAGATAACATATTCGATGAATTGCGGACGACTAAATGCTCCAGTTGGCAGTTCGAGTTGAGGCAAATGGAAAAGGTGAACAGAATTCTTGCTGAAGAGCTGGGGGGTCTGCTGTCAAATAAAAAGAAGAGAAAGCGCAGAAAAGGTGTTGGTAATATGGTAAGAGATTGTGCAAACTGCCACACACGTAATACGCCAGAATGGAGACGTGGCCCAAGTGGTCAGAGAGACCTCTGTAACAGCTGCGGATTGCGTTGGGCAAAGCAGGTATGCGATACTTGGTGATGACGGCTCTGGATCTGTTGCTAACACAGGGGTAGACTGGCCGTGTCTCGCCTCGCAACTCTTCACGAGGTGGCAATTATGGCAATGGCGACAGCCTAAGCAAAACTTCCGTCTCTCCCAATTACTTATCTTCGCTACACAAGCAAATTTCTTTGGAGACGCCAAATTCAAGAGCAGCCAACTCTGCTCATCCTGACGCATCTGGCGTTGAGGAAGGCGATGCGACGCCTGGTGAACCCTCGACAGGCAACGGCCAGGCATACAACATGGCTCTCAAATCCAGCATAGCAATGCCGCCACCAAGTCAGCTTTTATTGTCCGGTGGAATTGCAGGCACGGGCATGGCATCGATAAGGGAAGAGCGCGAAACAAGCCAACCCTCAAATCAAGGTTAGTTGATGTATTATATAAAGCAGCTTAAGTCCGAGTTTGGAGTCTGCCTCATAGGGCGTTTCGGTCTTCGCAAAGGGACCGCTCAGCTTAGTGCCCGGCAAACAAGGGCAATCAAAAGCAGGTATGGCAGAAGAGATTTCTCTACTGTGCCTCCTAACCTTGCTTTTACTCATAAAACCGGGTCAGGTGACCCCCTTTGCTCATGTTGGTACCGCCTCGATGGTGTCAATGCTACGCGGCAAAGAATCTTTTGACGGCGATCTGCTGAGCTACGCTGTGGCCGCGCGCAGCTTCCTGGGTGATTCTACAATGGTCAACTCACGAATACGAAGCGAACAACCTGACTTGAGGTATTATGAATCGAGGTAGAGGCATAACGACCATATCTGATGTTTGTGTGCTAGGTTTTAAAACTATTGAACGCTCGATGAGAGTCATCGAGACATCTGCGCTTCTATAGATCTGAAACGAGATGGGAGGGCCCTGTGTTGGGTCAATTTGGGCGTTGAACTGCACAAAACCCAACGTCATTTATGCGACACGATGTGATGAGTCTGCTTGCTATTTTGCACTACGTAACGCTCACGTCCATGTGGCAAATGGCAAGCGGGAACTGAAGATCATATACGCGCATACATGTGTATTGCTTCGGGCTTGTTTATACTATTGCCAATCACTATTCAAGCAAAGGCATAATCATAATTTTTCACACATAAAACCAGTTTCTATTCCTATCCTGCTGTCGAAAAAACGTGAATACAAAAAGCTGACAAATTTATCCTGTGTATGGTCTATAATTCATCCATTTGGTGCACCCGCTGATTTGGCTTCCCTGCTGGCTTTTTCGCTGGCTCTGCGACTCGACTCACCTTATGATCGAATTTGCTTCGCGTCTCTGTCGCCCGACCGAGTCCCTTTTCTGCTTCGAGAACGGCAATTTCATCATCATAGGTCGTCCACTCGGGCACTTGCCGTCTGGCCCTGTCGAGTTTTGGTTCCTTGGTCAGCGGGTTGTTGCACAGGTCAATCGTATGCGCCTTTTTCAGACTGTCGTCGCTGCACCATGTCTCACACCAGAGCCATTCTTGGGGCAGACTGTGAATAGGAATTTGAAACTGCATATGGTTCGGCAAATCTTGGTCAAGGTTGGATAGACTGCCCGGGTCGGCAGAAAGGGCATGATACTGTTGTCGGAGACGATCGCCGGCGGCCAGTTCCCGAAAACGTCGCAAGTCCACGACGTAGAGGGCGGATATGTGGTATGGCTTTCCTCGTAAGTAGTTGGCCCAGTACCCTTGCTTCCAGAATCGGAAGCCCTCCATCTCGACTCGAGAATCACACATGGGAGTGAAACCATACGGAGCGCCATGTAGATCCATATTGACCAAGTTCATCATATCAGTACGGACGATCTGGTCAGCATCGACAAAGATGACTTTTTCGAGCGAAAGAGGAAACAAAACATCCAGAAAGAGGATCTTGTAGCCCCATATTTCCCGCTGCTTCTCCTTCTGTTGTCGCAGCCAATGGGGCCACTTATACGTTACCATTTCGTAACTGAATCCATATGCCTCCGCCAAGTGCGGGATAAATTGCTTGAAAGACGGCGAGAGGAATTGCTCTATGAACCAGAACTTCACAGTATGCTTTGTGTTGCGCATGACGGATAAGATCATAATGCTCAACATGCGCTCATATAAATGTCCACTGGCCACGGAGAAAATGTTGATGTCGGCATGCTTTGACTCTGACAGATCCTGCTTGCCTTTCCCAAGAAACCGTTCAGCCAGCTTAAGTCCTTTTGTGAGCAAACTCGTGTCGACATCCTGTTCAGGATTCTCCAGAACATCATGCTCTTCCATGCCCAGATGACGCTTGAGCCGGGGATAGACGGTTATGCCTTGAAAATCCATCAGGACCAGTTCCGTACCTTCGTCACCCAGCGCTGGCTCCCACCCGTGAGCGCCAACGCTCTCAATGCTGTATAAGTCACGGCTCCTTCCGTCTTTCAGCTGGATGTGATAAAGCCCAGGATTGGCTTTGAATTGAAAGAATCCCAAGTTCGCCATGATGATAGTGTCAGTGATATCGGGTTGTGCCTCTGTCGCAAGAACAAGTTGTGCGCCACGTGGAGGAGAGCCCGTGCCCTCTCGAGAATGGCCTTCGATCAGTATGTGCTGAAGTTGGTATGTTGCCTCAACATCTGATTCCGCCATATCTAATTTGATATTGTCAAGATCGTGAATCGATGACTTGGGTGCTACCAGCCAGGCTGGTGGGACGTCGAGGCCTGCTGTCATGAGCACGTTAGACGGTAGTCCTGCAAAAGTTGCTTGATGAGGTTTGAGGCTTCCATCTATTTCAAACGTTGGCTCCGAATCTATAACGTATCGGTAGAAACGTTTGACGGGAAGTTCTTCAAGCTTTTCTTGGGGGTTCAAAATGATTTTGATGTAAACACCGCGCAATTTGGATACTACTCGTAAAATTGGGGCCCATCTTTGCGCGATCTCGCTAGCTGGATCCAAACATCCTATAATGTGTATGCTCGCTGCCTTCGGATCTCCCGCCTGTATGGCTGTATGGGTTGTATTCCAGACGTCATAAAGCGTAGATCGAGTCGATGGGGCGGAATCGAATATTCCCTCCGGTACAGCGGAGATAGTCGACAAAGCAACAATAGAGCTGAGCTTAGCCGCTGCAATGGGACCAGAAATTGCATCAGTCAGGCCCAGGTCTTCCGCTGCGGCGAAGACAGGAAGGATACGTTGTGCACGCTCAAAAGCTAGTAGGTCCTGAAAGTCCTCGGATGAGAAAGAGAACTCAGGCGCTATGGGACCGATTACTCTTCCATTCAAAAAGATTCCTTGCGAGCCTGGCATGAGCTTTGCATCGCCGAGGACATTCGTCAAGCCTTGAGCGTAAACCCCAGATGCATCGAAGTTTGAGGCCTCCAGGACGATTGACTGCAAATCCTCTATAGAGAGTAAGTTTAGTAATTCATTTTCCTTGCTCTTCAGGGCTGATATTACTTGAGAGGATACTGATAAGTCGCCGTGTGTGTTGATAATATCAACACGGACTGCCGGATTACTTCTCTTGAAGGTCAGCGCTGATAATGTGAGGTCCAAACCAGCGGTTGAAGACATGTTCGCAAGCACGGTCATTGTGGCCCAGTCCTCTTTCGTTGCATTGTCATTGGCGTTGAGAACTGGAAGTATCTCAAAGAATTCCTTATTATCCGCATAAATCTTTCCAACATTCAGCATCCGCAGAGATTTATTTTCACCCTGAAAGATGTACGTGTTCCGTCGCGGTCTTGCTTCGCTGAGAAATAAATCGTTTATTGAGCTATCATCGTCAAGAGTGCCAAGATATATTCCTTGTTGTACCGTCTGAAGATCGTCTCCAATGATGATGCTTATGCTTCGCATCCAGTTTTGATCGCGAGGAACGAGAACGCCGTTGACAAAAAGTGGGCGGACAAGAGTGTCAGCCTGGAGTCTTGCAACCCACTTGCTGCTTAGTTCAAGTTGCTCGTCAACTTCTATGCCTCTCGTTTCCCCATCAGCTGACATGGATGGGCTATCGGAAAACACCAGCCGGCCATTGGTGACAGATAGAAGAAGTGATTCATCGAAAACTCCACCTTTCGAACTCAATTGCTCGATGTATGAGATCAAAGTTTCGATGCCATAGTTTTTCACGAGAGCATACGCTGCCTTCGCCTGACTTGCCGCGTCACTTGTGGTTTGCAACGGCACAAATCCAAATCTGATAGGGATGCCTCGATTCACTAGGCCAATAACTTGGCTCATGAAGTGGAGATCTTCGGTATTTGACAGGTCAGCAGTAAAAACCATATTGAAGACGTTCAGCCTGATAGGTGGGATTTGGCCGGGATAGGTTCTTTGAAGTAGCTGATAACCGCTGTTAACAACTGTCTGATACGCCGTTCCGCGCCAAGAAGAGAAGACATACTGAGGATAGAGCCTTAGGGTATGAATTGTAAGTATCGTCCTGCTCCAGATTATTGAACCACAATATCGCTTGTCCATTCTCTGACCGATCCGTCCAATCGTACCTCGGCGATTCCTCCTCATCCTGTGCGGACGACACGGCTTGATGGCTGAGTAAAGCGATTGCATCAGCACCATTTACCCCAAGTTCACGAATTCCGTTAACTAGGCTGCGCTCTCGTCTCAGAATATCGACAAGGGTGAATGGGTCAATTTGCCGGTCGGTGAGCTGAGCACCATTCATCCAGAGAAAATTCACACCGTTGCGCACCATCCGTGCCTTGATTCGCTCATATTCTCCAGCGAAAGCGCTTGAAATGTTTTGTGAGGATATGTACCGGACGTGCTTAGGAAAGTCCTGTGAGAGCTTAACGAGCTCGTCGAAAGGGGTTTCACTTTGCTGTACGTATGAGGCCGCTCTCATGCCCACCGAACGAAGCTCCGTCTTAGAAAGAGTCTTTAAGTTCATTGAATCTTGATCTTCATCTTCCAATACTGTGCTAAGTCCCAGTGGCTTCTGATCGACGTCTTGAACCGTATGACGATCATCAATGACAATGTAGTCAGTGTTCTTCAGGGCAAGTTGAACGCCGTAGCCACCGATCTGCAATGGTCGATTGAGTCCTGCATTATCAGGTCGGTAGCGAATCCTGTAGTTCAGAGCCAAGGCACGCGCGGCTTTCGATAATTTCTGGTGATAATTTGGAAAGTTGGATGATGTCGGATCTGCAAAAAGAATGGCTTCTCTGCCTATACCAATCGTTCGGTCAAAGGGTAGTGTCTTTACGACGCTGCCTCTATTGTTAGCAGCAGATATACCCAGGACTTAAATACAACGTACGCTGAGAACAGCTCATCTCTGACGATGATGTCGAGATCTGGTGTGCAGTATTGCTTCCGGTCAAACAGAACCCAGACCTCACAATTGCGGTGCTCCACAAACGGCTCTATCGCAGTCCGGTAATATTGATAGTGTGCTTCGATTCTGGGTGCTGCTGAGCGCAGAGAGAGTGCAAGATTGAACGTGGAGAGAGCGTCGGGATCATTAATGTGCCCATCATTACGAAGGACTCCAAGAAACTGATCGTATAGATCAGAATCTGACGAGGCTTCACTGAAATAGCCACTCGCGACACGGTCTAAGATTGGAAAATAAGATGACGTATTTTCTCCTGCGGCTGTCTCACTTTGATCTGTCAGCTACAAAGTGAAAACCGCATTATCATGGAGGGAACGGTATACAAACATGAGCTCCAACAAGTAAGGCCCGGCATTGAATGCAGCAGTCATACCAACTCTTACATCGGGGACAGCTACCACTACTCGTGCAACGAGCGCCAGCCAAAGGAGCAATGGCCATTGCTCAAGTATCAGGAACATTGTCGATAATACATCGAGGAGCGAGATAACTACCTCGAGAGCCACTCGCGATTGCAGCCTGCTAGTACTCGATTATATCCACACTTAACTGGTGATTGCTCAAGAAGAAATTGGCTGGGTAGGTCCAAACTGTGGCAGTTGATTAACAGGTAGGTAGGTACCTCCTACCTACCTACCTATCTAATGTAGGTACATATGATGTGTATGTACATATGTACTTACTCGTGACTCGTGACTCGTGAGTCGTCGTGGGTCACGGGTGTGCAACTGGCAGAATCAGGAGCTCCACTGTTCCAGACTTCCAGTGACAATTTACAAAGGGAAGGGCGGTGTGATGAGCTTGGGGGTAACGGAACAATTATAGTGCGGCCTAGAAGGCTGTTCTTTTGCCCACCCACAATTAAACATGGACACGATGCTCAATTGCTCGTAAGGCCCACCGCTGTCCTCGGGGGTTGTTCATTCGACTCTGTCATCGCTGTTTCGCCAACTAATAAATGATATTTCCTGCGGCCGAGAAATCCAATCAACCTATTATTTCGAACACAGCCTCTCATATAACTCCTTGTGTCAAACTGAGCCCCTGTCCAAACTACGCGCGAAGCTGCGGCTTCCTGCACTTGCACTCAGAGCACGATGCAATCCTCCCCAGGCATGCTAACTAAGGTACTACTTATGTCACCCGTCGCTCAATTAATGTTCTGACAGTAGGGCAGTTCGAGTCGAAGTCAAGCAGGGCAAAAGGCATTGCTTTTCACCCCAAAAGGTAGACATGGCAGCCATCCGTGCGAGAATACTCCCAAGCTAATGAGCTATGACAGACCATGGATTCTCGTGGCGCTTCATTCGTCAACAATCCAGTTATGGGACTACAGAATGGGCACCCTCATCGACCGTTTCGAAGAACACGATGGGCCTGTACGAGGTGTCGACTTTCACAAAACTCAGCCTCTCTTTGTGTCGGGTGGCGACGACTACAAAATCAAAGTTTGGTCATATCAAACGCGCCGCTGTTTATTTACTCTAAACGGTCATCTTGATTATGTTCGCACCGTATTTTTCCATCATGAGCTGCCATGGATATTATCCTCATCGGACGATCAAACCATCCGTATCTGGAACTGGCAGAACCGCTCTTTGAGTATGTGATACGTAGTTACAAAACACTCCAACACAGTAAACTCTGCTGACGACAAGCTCTAGTCTGCACAATGACTGGCCACAACCACTATGCCATGTGTGCCCAATTCCACCCCAAAGAAGATCTTGTTGTGTCTGCGTCGCTCGATCAGTCCGTACGTGTCTGGGACATCTCTGGTCTTCGAAAGAAACACTCTGCTCCGACGTCGATGAGCTTCGAAGATCAGATGGCTCGAGCCAACCAAAACCAAGCCGACATGTTTGGCAACACCGATGCGGTAGTCAAATTTGTCCTAGAAGGGCACGATAGGGGTGTCAATTGGGTGGCATTCCATCCGACTATGCCACTCATCGTGTCTGCCGGTGACGACAGACTTATCAAGCTCTGGCGCATGAGCGAGACCAAAGCTTGGGAGGTCGACACCTGCAGAGGTCATTTTCACAATGCATCGGGCTGTCTATTTCATCCTCATCAAGACTTGATCTTGTCGGCGGGTGAGGATAAAACGATACGAGTTTGGGACCTCAATAAACGCACCGCTGTTCAGTCCTTTAAACGAGAAAACGATCGATTTTGGGTCATAGCCGCGCATCCTGAAATCAACCTCTTCGCTGCAGGCCATGATAACGGAGTTATGGTATTCAAGCTGGAACGTGAACGGCCAGCTTCGGCAACGCATCAGAATCATCTTTTTTATATAACAAAGGAAAAGCAAATCAAATCTTACGACTTTCAACAGAATGTCGAAAGTCCAACTCTCCTGTCCCTCAAGAAATTGGGTAGTCCGTGGGTAACTCCTCGCACGTTGTCGTACAATCCTGCTGAGAGATCGGTTCTCGTCACCACTCCTAGCGACGGAGGGTCCTACGAACTAGTCACTCTACCCAAGGATGGCTCCGGCGCTGTTGAACCAACCGAGTCGAAAAGAGGGTCTGGGAACTCGGCTATCTTTGTCGCAAGAAATCGTTTTGCCGTCTTGAACGTTTCCTCCCAGACGATAGATATCAAGGATCTCTCCAACAACATCACTCGATCGTTTAAGCCACCCGCTGGAACCACTGACATCTATTTTGGCGGCACTGGTAATCTTCTCATCATCACGCCAAGTGCGATCCATCTGTACGACATTCAGCAAAAGAAAAGCACTGCCGAATTGGCCGTCAGCGGAGTCAAGTACGTCGTATGGTCTGTTGACGGCCTCTATGCTGCCCTTCTTAGCAAGCACAATGTTACAATCATCACCAAGGCTCTTGAGCAAGTCAGTAGTCTGCATGAGACAATTCGGATCAAAAGCGCGACATGGGATGACGCCGGAGTTCTTCTCTATTCAACTTTGAATCACGTCAAGTATACTTTGCTGAACGGCGACAACGGCATAGTGCGAACTCTCGATCAAACTGTTTACTTGGTCCGAGTCAAAGGCCGCAATGTTTATTGTCTGGATCGTGCGGCTAAACCACGTATCCTGCAGATTGATCCTACAGAGTATCGCTTCAAGCTTGCCTTGGTCAAGCGGAACTACGAGGAAATGTTGCATATCATTCGTACCTCCAGTCTTGTAGGACAGTCGATCATTTCATATCTCCAGAAGAAAGGGTATCCAGAGATTGCGCTACAATTTGTACAGGATCCAACGACGAGGTTCGATTTGGCGATTGAATGCGGCAACATCGATGTTGCGGTCGAGATGGCGAAGCAACTGGACAAACCAGTTTTCTGGGGCCGACTGAGCTCCGAAGCCTTAGCCCATGGCAATCATCAGATTGTTGAGATGTGCTATCAAAAGCTTAAACAATTCGATAAATTATCATTTCTGTACCTGGCTACGGGCGATCATTCGAAGCTAGCAAGGATGGCAAAAATTGCCGAGCACCGCGGAGACTTTAGTTCCCGATTCCACAATGCTCTGTACTTGGGGGAGGTTGAAGATCGCATCCAATTGTTCAAGGAGATTGATCTCTGTACGTTATGTGCTCCTTCAAACAAACGAAAAGTGCGAGTGCCACTAACATTTCTTATAGACCCTCTTGCTTACATGACTGCCAAGTCTCATGGACTTGACGATGAATGCCAAGTCATCTTGGAAGCTACTGGCACAACCGAGGCTCAGCTGACTATGCCTACATTAGGCGATCCGTTGACTATTTCTAAGCCAGTTGTTCCAACTTTTAAAGCCAATTGGCCTAGCAAGGCAAGCTCTCAGACTATCTTCGAGCAAGCTCTGCTTGGCCAAGTCGAAGGCTTGTCTCTGGAGGACGAATCGGCTGCGGCAACGAATCGAGACGAAGGTGTAGATGGCAAGAGCAACCTAGAACGGCACGGCGATTTGGTGGCCGGAGACGATGATGAAGATACCGCTGGTTGGGATCTGGGCGATGACGATGTACCGGGAATTGATAGCGGCTTTGTGAATGTGGACATCGCAGAAGCTGGTGGCGCCGGGACCAGTGAGGCAGATCAGTGGGCTCGCAACTCACCTCTAGCAGTTGACCATGTTGCAGGTGGTTCTTTTGAGTCTGCCATGCAGCTTCTGAACAGACAAGTTGGCGTGGTCAATTTCACACCACTGAAACCTCGATTCATGGAGGTCTACCTGTCTTGTAGAAGCTTTTTACCTGCTTCTTCTGGTCTTCCTGCCTTGGTCAATCATGTTCGTCGAACTGTTGACGAGACCGATTCGCGCCAAGTTCTCCCCATTGTCTGCCGCGACCTCGAGCACCTGGTAACCAATGATCTACAGAAAGGGTATGACTCAATGAAGGCGAATAAACTGGAGGATGGAATCAGGATTTTCAAGAGCATTCTGCATGCAATCTTGATTAATGCCGTCTCAAGTGAAGCAGAGGTGGCCGAGGCGAGGAAGTTGATCACCTCAGCCAGCGAGTACACCATAGCAATGGACATTGAGCTCGCCAGGCGAAGGCTCGGAGCTCCTGATGCCGTGGCACAAGATTCTGCTAAATTGAAGAGAAGCTTGGAACTTTCAGCGTATTTCACGATCCCGAAAATTGAAGTACCTCATCGTCAGTTGGCACTTCTAAGTGCGATGCAACTAGCTGTGAAGAACAAGAATTACAATTCAGCCTTGAGTTTCGCAAATCGAATCATTGCCAACGGGGGCTCTACGAAAATCATGGACAATGTAAGTTTCTTCGGGTTTCATCTCTTCGTCGTCCTCCACTTATTGCCCAAGCTCTACGAACTAACTCACTCTCTCCGACAGGCCAAGAAAATGAAGGCGCAATGTGAACGAAATCCGAATGATTTCATAGATATCGAATTTGATCAATTCGCCGAATTCGATATTTGTGCTGCTAGCCACACACCCATCTACAGTGGAAGCTCATACGAAGAGTGCTCTTTTGATGGCTCCAAGTATCACTCCAAATATAAGGGAACTGTCTGTCGAGTATGCGAAGTGTGTGAAATTGGTAAGCATGGCAGCGGCTTGAAGTTATTCGCCTGAAAAAGACTTGATGCCTTTTGTGGCGAGTTTCACATTGGAAAATGTGGATTGGGAAGAAGGGGAGATGTCGATTGATGCCAGCGCTGCTGGCTAGCAGTGTAATTGGCCGTTGGCGACTGGTACTTGACTTGCAGATAGAAAGTGACAAAGAAATTTAATCTAAAGAGCGGTGGCACGAAGAGCAAATACAGTTACTCAATAAGGTAGACGATGGTTGCTTTGAGCATCTTTTGCGACTACTTTGTAGCCATGTATTGTCTGATTACACCACGGAGAGCGGTTCAGAGGTTCGGGGAAACATGCTCAGTGTCTATGTGTATTCTCACTGCCGCACGTACCCCAACGTTCTTGTGTATACTAACGATCCTACGTGTATCTAGACGATGGTCTCCAACTCACGAGCATATCCCAACGTATTCTGTATGATGAGTTGGCTATGATCCTTGCTCTGATGATGACCCTCACCCTCATCAGCTGTGTCGGGGAAGTATATGTGACCATCCCGCACGCCCCAGCCTCTGTGCTTGGCAAACTGAATAACATCGCCTTCGGATTCGAGGAAGAGAAGGCTCTTGGTCGAGCCGATTGGCAAGCTGGAATACGCACGCTCGCTACTGCTAGCGATTTCGGAGCGAATCTGGTTCTTCAGGATCTAGTATCAAAGAGGCAGGTCAGCGATGGAGGAACGATGAACTTGAGCGGCCGAGTTCCCACACAGGAAAATCTGCGCGCTGAAATTTAATATGGTGTAGTGAAATGAGAACCAGGCCTCTCTTTAGCTCACCTCAGAAAAAACACCGTACTCATCGCACGGCACCTCACTGCTCTTCATGGCCCTCCAAACACGGTCGTAGCTCCCTTCCATGAGCCACCTCTCCAATCGAATAGGATAGCCCAGATATCGATCGCCCTCGACATCGCCGGCGTTCCCGCACCCATCTCTGTTCGCCAAGCTCTCTAGTTCGGTATGGAATTCGGCATACCGGCCCTGCGTGAGGAGGAGAAGAAGGCTCAGGCCGGTGACTTTGTTTCGCTCCTGCACGTTTGGTAGCAGAATCGAGGATGACAGTTCGTAAAACGGCTGAAGTTGCTGCACGTAGCGAGTAAAGCCATCGGGATTGCGCGCTCGGATGGCGAAAAGCGCTCCCTGCTCGTACGTCTCGCGCGCGAAAGCAAGAAGCTGTGGCGAAGAGGTTGAGCTGGGAGTGAGGGCGTTCAGCTTGAGAAGGGCGAGCTTTGCCTTGGATAGCAGGGCATTGGCTTCGGGGTAGCTCATGGAGGGGGAGTGCTTGAGTTGTGCGAGAATTTGGGACACATCGTGTTGGCTCATGGTGACGAGTTCTCTGTTCGGCCGCAGCGGGAAAGGTAGGGGATCAAACGGGATGTTCGAGATAAGAATTATCGGATCCAGCTAGTAATACCAATCGTCTGTTGCACGGAGAGCGTTTCGTATGCTTGCGGTTTCGAGTATTTTCGTCAGGTACGGTTGATTTGCTCAGTGTGGAAGGCTGTGAACTTGTGACGATGAGTTCGTACTTCGTAGTACATACGTAGACACATAGTTGTGGGTACCTTGTACTCCGTAGGTATGAATATGTATACCTGGTATACAATGCATATGCAAGTCATTAGGTAATCAGTCTGGTCAAAGCTTCCAGGGAACTGGAGGACGAAGTAATTATGTACTCCGTACGGAGTACATAGGTATTATGTTGGTACGATGTCCGGAGTATGTACACATGTACCTATCTTTGGGATGCTGCTGCGTTGGGCGGAGGGCGTCTTATCCTACATACATATCCTGATTCTATTACATAGGTACCATTTGTTGCAACAGCCAAGCCCGCGGCAGCCACGCCAACAAGCCGCTGTTGCTTTTAGCCGTTGGCAATATGGTCGTTTGGCCAAACTGACCGGGGCGGCCTCCAAAGCTTTGACAAGGCAGAACTTATTAGAAGGCGACGAATGCTGGGATATTTCTTTTTTATTTACTCCGTATGTACATACATACCTACACACCTATATCACGTGGGTTTTGGTGGTGTTGGTGGCATCGCGGGCTGTGCAGACCGGGGACAACTTCCAAGGAGGCAGTTGCCTGCCCCTCGTTCTCACGGCCCCATACCAGGTACCTTGTTAGCGTACGGTAGTACCCCACCGTTCCACGTCAGTCCGTCATCCGTCAAGTCAGCACAAGAAGCTGTTCCCAGTGTCAACAGGAACCAGCCGCCAGCAAATCAAATTTAAGCCTCTTGACGTGTGTGACTGATCCCGTTATTTAGGGCCACCTCAGCGACGTTTTGCGCCCATGTACAATACATATCTATGTACCTATGTACCTATCTTTGTCTCCCAAACGTCTCCGCCCTGCTGCGTCTTTGCCCCAGGTGGTCGCCAGCGTACCTAAGGAGGGTTTCAAACTTTCAACTTATATTCATCGAGTTGGTCAGGTCTACGAATATGGCGTATTGCCTCCCTTGAGTCATCTTGCCGCCTCACTTGGGGAGCGCCTAGCGGACGCTCTTGAGTTGTCACGTTCGATCGTTGGTTTTTTGTTTGTTGTTCATTGCCTTTCCACATTCAGTACACTTTCCTGGACTTGGGCCTGGTTGTTCGAGCCGTCGAGACGACGCAATCCGCCGTTGGACTAAGACAACCTCTTGGCTGTCTCCCTCAGCAAAGAGATGGCGTATCAGTCAGGTGCAACTTTCATCCCCGGGGGGGCCGACGACTTCTACATGCCAGAGGTCGTTGCCCCTTGCCCGCAAAGGTGTGTTGGACTTAGTGGCCATTGTGTTGATTGAGGATACAGACGACGGAAAGACGGCCACGAACCAGTTGGAAAACTGCCCAGGTGGCGCTCGATGCTAACAGTTCCTGTGTTGTGCCAAAATTCAGAATCACCCCTCAAGTCCCCCAGAACATGCAAGACGATTTGCAACGTCTGGAGTTAGAGGCGAGACACAGCGACCGACAAGGCTCTGGCCCGGCTTCGTCGCATCATGTCCGACAATCTTCGAGCATCTCCGGCCCCCAGCGAGGCACCTACACCTGCAGTGACTCGACGGCTCCGCTCGTCGATGATATTCCTTTATTCAAAAAATCAGACAATCGAGCGTTGCACTCGGACGACGTGGGGCGAGATGCGCCATTCTTTTCCCCCTTTCCAAGAGTTGCTGGTGACAACATCCCCCCCGCTGACGATGCCAAAGAAGAGATTCTGTGGAACGCCCGCAAGCATGTTCTGCATTCGCAGAATGTCGACATGCAGATAAACTGGGCTCGCGATGTGCTCATTTGGGCCGAAATCGCCATGGACGCTTCGGCACGGGAACATGCTGAGAAAGTCCGACCATCCACACCTCGCGTCGAACACGAGCTTCGGGTGGATGCGCTCAACATCATCGATCACCTGGCAGAGCAGGACCATCCAGATGCTTTGTATATACGCTCCAAGTGGCTGGAGTTTGGCAAGTTTGGACATCGCCTTGACAAACGGGACGCATTTCTTGGATACAAGCGGGCATCAGAATTGGGCAACGCGAGATCTGAATACCGTATGGGCATGCTTTTCGAGCAGTCCAATGACATTTCCAAAGCCAAGGAACACTACTACAAAGGCATGAGTTTGAATGACTCGGCAGCCTCGTATCGCATGGGGATGATGAGCTTGCTCGGTCAACATGGCGAGCCAAAGGACTATGCTAGTGGATTGGAGCGCATTAGGTCTGCGGCAGACAGCTCCGACGAGGATGCGCCTCAAGGCGCCTACGTATATGGCATGCTGGTCGGCCGTGATCTGCCAGATATTACCATACCAGACGGCCTTCTAGCTTATAACCTGGACACGGCGAAGATATACGTGGAGAAAGCGGCGTATTTGGGCTTCGCCAAGGCTCAGCTTAAAATGGGCCAAGCCCACGAGCTTTGCCAGCTCGGTTGCGAATTCAATCCATCGTACTCACTTCATTATTATGGCCTGGCTGCCAAGCAAGGCCTTCCAGAAGCTGCTCTCGGCGTTAGTCGATGGTTCCTGTTTGGATACGAGGGCCTTTTCAAGAAGAACGAGGAGCTTGCCTTCAAGTACGCCCAAGAAGCTGCTGTTGCTAAGCTTCCCACTGGTGAATTCGCCATGGGGTATTACTATGAGATCGGCATTCACATCAATCAGAACATACCGGAGGCACATAAGTGGTATCAACGGGCGGCCGAGCATGGCAATAAAGATGCGCTGGGTCGATTAGAGTCTTTAAGCCAACATCAAAGTCTTTCCAAGCAGGATCATGAAACAACGACTCTGACCAGAATCAAGTCACAATACGGCTCCCAGCGGGGAATGCGGCCTGAACGTTTTAAGCAGGCCCAGCCAAAATTGTCCACACTCGACGAGGGCCCATCATTACATGGAAATTCCATCAGTGATACCAAGTCTTCATCCTTGGCTCCACAGCCGTTCAGCAGAGGCTCAACAGCAGCAGGCTCTCCTCGGGTATCTCCACAACCCTCTCCGGGTATCAAACCGGTAGCCGGTATCGAAAGGCCATCCGCTTATAGTATTCGCCTCGACGGGACAGATCCACAAGCACTTGCACGGTCACATTCGGCGGCACCGTACCCAGACGAGGATCCTCGACCGGCACCTTTGTCCCTCAATCGTTCTCGATCAGCTGCGCCGTACCCAGATGATGATGGCCACCCGTCGGCCGAGATGGGATCTTTCGATGCAGAATTGAAGCCATGGCAGAAGACGCCGCATGCGGACCGGTCAGCACCATCAAGCGCGTTTGGCATCCAAGCACAATCGCCGAGCGGGGTGTACCATTTGCCACAGTCGTATTCAACGGGAAGTCTGCAGCCTCCGGCACAAGCAGGCCGATATTCACAAGGCCGCGTCGCTTCTACTGGGAGGGATTCTCAAAGACCTGCCGGTCCAGGATACAACTACGGTCACTCAAGTCCGGGCTTTCCCACAAGTAGCCATAGAAGACCTTGCATGAACTCTCAACAAGGCCATCCCGGTGCCAACATGGCGGCTTCGAACAAACCACCAAAGCAACATGCCCAGAATCACGAAAGAATTCCAAGAGTGCCTGTCGCGGCCGAGCGTCCCGAACGGTTCAGCTCCTTGTCAACGCCGCAAAATATCACATCTCACCAACCCCGGCCGACCGCCGCGGGAGCCGCCAGAGTTAGCAGCGTCCCGGCCGGAACACCTGTCCTACAGCGGCCCTCCGAGGCGACAAAATCACCTGCACCAGCGCCCGCAAAACCCAGCAAGGGGCCCGCTACCTTTGAAGATATGGGTATCCCACATGGCAAACAAGAAGGCGACTGTGTACGTATTGCCCCGCCGCTTGACATTCCCGCGCGCTCATGTCATCATTGCCTGCTACAAGAGCTACATAGCTAATACCTCTCTGCTTAGGTCGTCATGTAAATTGTAAATGGCTGCACGAAAAGATTTGTCACTTGCATCAGACCCCCTTGCGCTGTGGTGTGCCTGTTACGTCCAGCGGTCACGTTAGTACAGGCTGTATACTATATACGTGTCTGGGAGGCAAAGGGCCGGTAAAGCGCCTGATGCGAAGTGCAGAGTTGGAGTGTGAGAACAGGGCCGTATTATTGCATTCATTAAACACTGGGGGATCTTGATTGGTACTATATGGCCCAAGACCGTATCATGCAGGATCAGGAAGCTTTAGGCCACAGCCAACTGATCGCCTAGCACTCCCTTCTTCAGATGCATCAACGGCCACGTTCACGAGAACAACAACATGATTGTGTTTTGTGCTTTCCTTTTTTTCTATAATTAGTCAATTTTTTTCTATGAGATTTACGCAGCAGTTTTGTATCTGTTGCATTTATGCTTTTTTTGTACTATATTTTCCGGCATTTGTGTCGTACTTTATAGATCATAGATCTGGCTGCAACCTGCGGGACTGCCCAAGCGATTACATCTTCCAGCCTTGCCTGCCTCATAAAATTGCTTCTTTTAAACATCATCATCTGTTTCTACACGCAAGAGTTGGCATGGCTACCCGAGAGTCCCAGAGAGGTACACACACAACAATCACACATCCATGATTCCCATGCATGAGTCACGCGCACTGGGCAATGAAAAGGGATACAGCAGGGACAGCAAGGGGGGAAGACACACCACGGAGTTTTCATGATTGCGCGGTCGTTGTGGTGGCATTTATTACTTGACAGTCTTGTTGCTCGTTCACACGCTTTCAACGGCATGGTATCTATCCGCACGTCCCTCGACCGCAGCGATTCGATCTTCTCCTGACCGTGCCTCTATCTGCTTCTCTCTCAACTCCTTGGTGACCTGATCAACATCCACATCGAGATAGTGGCTCAGAAACTGGCCAATCTCGGTGTTCTCGATATTGCCGCGGATTCTTTCCGTCCCGGGCCCACCGGAGCTGTAGATGTTGACGTCGACAGCAGTGTGACCGTGAGTGCTCCATCCGATATGTGCACGGAGAGAAATCATGGCCGCAAACGTACTGATAGAGGCGTCGGCGTGCTCGGCCAGAAGAGAAAGCTCCTCGTCTGTAGCGTCAGATATACCAAGGCCAGGTATGACGAGCTCCGTGTTGATCCACCGCTTTAGATCTTCCATGTTGATCGAGGAAGAGGTCAATTTGGTAGGAGAAGGAGACGAAACGTGCTTCTGCAGCCTTGTGGCCAATTTCTCGCACGATTCGGATACATTCGCCAGGGCTTGCGGGAACCAGTCGTAAACGGGCCACTGGCCTGGTTCTTGGAGGGCGGTTGCAAGTCCACCTGTCTCGTGATCACTCGTCGCCACAAGGACGGTTTCGGTAGCGCTGCTGTCGATAAAGTCCAAAACTGCCGCGAACGCCTTATCGTATTCCAGGACCTCTCGGACTTGTGCGGCTGGATCGTTGATGTGGCCCGCGTGATCTATGCGACTCCCTTCAATCATGAGGAAGAACCCCCTATCGCTCTTGGCTGTCGACTTTTCGAGCGCCTTCAGCGCCGTCTTGGCCATCTCACTTAGACTGGGATACATGTCGTTCATGTTCCGTCTGTCGAGTTCAAAAGGGACATCAGTCGTGGCGAACAGGCCCAGCAGAGGCAGCTGCACCTTGTCACCCCCGTCAAGATCATCAAACGAGGCGCGCGAGTCGGCATACCCCCACCCGTACTTTTCTTTGGCCAGCTTCACCACATCGACGTCATCCAAACGGCAGCTGTCGGCGGTGCTGTTGGGCAAGAAGTGGCATCGCCCACCACCCAGCATAAGATCAACGGATCGTCCCAGCGGTCCTTGGCCGATTTCCTGCAGAGCAATCTCGTCCTGCATCTGCCGCAGCAGCACATGACTAGCGAAGCACGCAGGCGTGGCGTCTGTGATATCCGTCGTCACTACCAAGCCCGTTGCGTATCCAGCCCTCTTGGCAGCCTCGAGTACCGAGCCACACGGCTGGTGGTCCGGCAGCACGGAAATGGCCCCGTTGTAGCTCTTCTTGCCACAAGAAAACGCAGTGGCGCCCGCGGCGCTATCAGTCACCAAGCTGTTGCTCGACCGTGTACGGCTGGAGCCCCAGAAGTGCTTGTCCAGGGTTAGGACATCGCCCTCCGGAAGCCCATGTACATGCTGGCGATAGCTGCGCGTCAGCGACAAAGATGCAGGGCCCATGCCATCGGACACCATGAAGACGAGATTGCGCTTGCCGGCACGGGAGACATCTCGGGACGTCTGCTGGTTATGTTGCGTCCAGACCGCCAGAATGATGACAGCGGCAGTAGCAATCAGGGCCCAGAGAAAGATGGAAATCTCCCGTGCCTTGGGCCACTTGGATGGTCGGGCTTTTGGGCTGGAGCTGCCCGCGTTGGCTTCGCCGTCTCTGTCTGGGTAGTCAGCCTCCAAAAGAGGGCTACGTTCGGATGCCTGTTGAGCAGAATCGAGGAAATGGTGAGAAGAATAGATCAGCCAGAGCAGTTGCGGCGATGGGTAGCGAGGTACATTCTGCAGCTTGCACTGACCATGGAGCACTGCGTTGTAGGCGTGGAAACCCCGATGCGTAAGATCGGGTTGTGGCAAGAAGTGCGAGCGAGATGGTCGATACAGCACAGAGACCTGATGTTTTTACTGTTTACAGTGTACACACGAACCCAGACGTACGACAGGTATGTATGTACGGAGTATGGAAGTTAAATTCGGTGACTAACAGGTACCTAAGGAGGTAGGTTGTAACTCGTAACTGCTATGATCTACCTATCGCCAGGTCTGCTCCACCTGCACAACTTCGAAGCTTGGTCGGCAACCCCTCCGTCGGCGGTTAGGTTAGGTAGGTATGTACGGAGGACGACTCCGAAAAACATTGCTCGAGCCAAGCCACTAGAGCTTATCAGTACGCGCTAAGATAAGGACCCCTGTCAATAGTAAATCCTAGTAAGCTGCTTTGTAGCTTTGTACATTAGTTGTGTGGCGAGTCTACACAGCTACTGTAGCG
>QEQW01000361.1:0-27360 GCA_004016085.1 Claviceps quebecensis
ATTTTCAATTGGGGCCGGCGGACTTCATACCAGCGCCGAACCACACGAGGATAAGGCAGAGGACCGGTCAACACCCCCTTGGATGGCAGTGAGGGCGGAGAGGGCGGCGCTGACCTAGTTAGTCTACACGTGTATATAGCAGATATATAGCAGATTCTACACCCCTTGCAAAAGGAGGAAACAGTTCTTGCAAAAGTCATCAACACTCTGAGAGCGTGCCATTGCCGCTGAGAACGCTGCAGCCAATGAGACCCCTCGTGGACCCACCTTCGCGGTTTTGGGCGCGGCGATCTCGGCCTCTGGGGGTCCGTGCGCACCGTGGTGCGCAGGATCCATGGTGCGCAGAAGTAAACTGCGAAGGTGCATGGTACCTACATATATGTGTACATGTATCCTTGACAGAACTTCAAGAAGAGGAGAAGTGGAGCTTTCGATATTCTAACTTGGAACTTCTAAATTCTGAAGCTTGACGCGCGATTCCCTGCGGGGATCGGGCCGGGAACAGGATGTCCATTGAGTCTTGACAAATCAAGGACATTCCGTAGGCTGGTTTTGTTTCAGACATGTTACTCGACCGGGGCCCATCGTTCGGCTCGGTTTCCTGCGTCAAATTCAGCGTGCGTACTTCCGCTGCTACATACATGATACCTATCATATCGTCCATGTGTGATTGCCAACAACGTCCATGATGTGCGCTACCCGGTGAAAACTCAGCATGCTTGGAGAAGCCACATCCGCTACTGGCATCCATGTGATAAATGCCCCAAAGATCCTTCATGTGTGCTATCTGACGAAACGTGGCCAGCCACATGCTTCGTGGAATTGCCTAACCCCGACGCCGAACAGCACCGGACTGGGATCCTTTCGGAGACGAATACTCCGTATGCCGATCACATTCATGGAGAACTCCAGGCGAACGAGGCAAAAAAGTCAGAAGGCCCGGTTCATGGTTCTTCGCAAGCTGACGAGCATGCCTGATGAACACAACGCGACGAGGGATTAACTCCATGGCACGGCATGAATCACATACTGAACGTGGCTCTAGGAACCCCTCGCGAGTCGCGATAAAGCACGTATGACAACGCCTTGACGGAGGTGAACATATTGCGATGTTTGTGGCTGCCTGGTTAGCCACCTCGTGATCAAGCAATTGTTCACTTTACCACTCACTGGCAGTCTGTGATACTCGTTCTTCACTTGCCAAGAACATGCTGATTGACTAAATATATAAGCACGAGTTCAAGTTGCGACGAGAGACTGCTGCAAATGCTACAAGACTCAGCCTCAGCAGTGGCAAATTGCAATGAAGACCACTATGTATTTACGACAAACCTAGTTTGGCGAACAAGTCAATGATAGTTTGGGGCTATAATGCATTATGTGACCGATGGC
Organism: Claviceps quebecensis; assembly: GCA_004016085.1. Lineage (NCBI taxonomy): Eukaryota > Fungi > Ascomycota > Sordariomycetes > Hypocreales > Clavicipitaceae > Claviceps > Claviceps quebecensis. The sequence continues at coordinate 1,393 of QEQW01000361.1, forward strand.
AGGGAATAGACTTCGATACCTTCGAGGCCTCGATTCATGTGCGGTAGGTAGACACAAGATGTTCATTGTAAGACCCTACATCGGATCCAATCCAACTCAACGATATGTCAATTGTCAAGTTTTGTTACTCTGGGTTTTCTCCCTCACAGCATCCCAAATCCATCCATCCACCTTGCCCTTCTTCCCGAAGCGCTTATCCTTGTACAGTCCCTCATGAACCATGAAACTGCCTAGGGCCCTATGCATATACCACTTTCTCGTGGCATTCTCGGGCTTCGTATCCCGCATGTAGTTCACAAGACCAAACCTCTCCCCTGTCACCGGGCGCAACTCGCCAACCGTGACGCTGCTATATCTTGGCTTGCCGATCGGGCCCACAGTGGTAACAGTAAGTCTCAAAGATGCAGGCATAGTTCTGACGAAGCGCTCCAAAACAGGTCGCGACACACGTGCCGCGGGTGGTAGATGGACGTGAATGTGAGTGACGAACGGTGCGGTGGTGTATGAGATGAAAAGAATGGGTATCATCCCCGCCACGGCCACTTTCAGGACAATACATAACCCGAATGTTAGTTACTGGAGGAAATAAGACACGGCAATTACCGCCAACGGATCAAATAGGTATACCTGCCACTGTTTCACTGATTGGCTTGTCGGCCATCACAAAGCTAGGCACCAAGAAGAAGGTGAAGAAGGCGCTGACAAGTATGCTGGTGAGCTTGAGCACGGCGAGAACCCCAACTCTGCCCCGTCCAAAGTGGTAAATAATGAGTCGCTCAGGAATTTCTGCATTTGTTCAAAATAACGAATTGCTGCCATTAGTTTCACCAACCGAAATAGAAGACTTTCCGTACGTCCGCTTCATGCAGCTATTCCGTCTGCCTCTGGAGCTCGACCAATGCTTGCAATCTGAAAAGGAAAGCTGGTAAAAATAACACACCGAGTCTTTCTGTAAAAAGTTTACTGGAGGCTGCTTTCGCTCTCCTCTGCTGCTCATTCAGTAGTGGTGATCGTCGAGCCGATGCTTCCGCATAGCACCTCAATTGTCGAAGCGCCACGTGAAATCGGGAGCTGCGACGCTCAAGTAGCTTCCACGACATCCGCGACGAGGCGATTGACAACAGCCATGGGAGGGACTTTGTGGGCTTTACGAAGCCTGCTATGCTAGCTCTGGGCCCGATAGTGCCCACGAGCATACTAGCAGCTGGGCTTTTGGTGACAAGTTGCTGCTGAGTCCGAAGTGACGTGCAGAGAGAGGTAATCGTCGGAATGGCCAAAGAACTTTAGTTTTCGCCCCTGACCGATCGACTACCTACCCTGTACTGCAAAAGCGGCTCATCTGCACCCCCGACAGATGAATTCCCGGTAAGAACCCCATCTCTCCTCTTCCACTACTTGTTCTCGAGCCATGAATGTTTGATGACATTCCGGATACTGTAGATCGCTGACCAAAAATCTTGTTTTGACTTCACAGAGATGGATGCACATTGCAGATAGACCGTAGCCACTAATGATACAATTACAGCGAATCCTTACAAATTGGAAAGCGTCCCCCGCGCGAGACCTAAGCATGAACAGTCGATATTGACTTGAAATCCTGCTCCCCGATGCCGATTTCGTAATGAAGACCATTTTGTACATATGTCTGGGTATAAAGAACCATCACATCATACCTATTTATCCCACCAAAATGCAACCCAAGTAGTCCTGTAACGCCGCATGTCCATCATGGCTCATCATCTTCGTCGCGGGTCCTCTACCTGTGTGTTAAAAAAAAGTACCGTGATGGCACCAGGCATTAGTCCCATGCTGCTGAGGACTTCTCCTTTCACTTGATGGCGATATCCTATCGGCGCGTCTGCTCCACCTTCCGCTCTCTGTCCTTCCCCAGGCCCCTCTTTATGGATTGGCGCATGTGCCACTGCACCGCACCAACCTGCTATAGTTATATCATCGAAATTCACAAGCTTTGCCTGTCCGAGAAAAAGAAGAGAATGAGTAGGTGGAGCTATTTGGAACAAACAGAGAAGAAAACCATGGCACATGCGGACGACATTTCGAGTCATTGATTATTGAATGAGAAGAAGTGACGAGATTGCCCTGGCATGGGAAACGCTCATGCTGCACGGGCGCAAAGCCCGAATCAGATGGTATTGGCGGTGGAGAAATCCATGGCTGTAACATAACCAGGGTATTCATCATCAACGCCGCTTCATGCTCGTCATACCGCCGTCATAGTCCCAGGCCATTTTCAAGCCCCCCTCATAGACGCTGGCCACAGACTCCTGCCACATCGCAGGGGTGATGAAATCAGGCATCGAGGTTGCTGAAGAGAATGGGGGCATTGTACCAGCGCCTGAGGACAGGGACTGAGCAGAAATGGGGTCCGCAATCGAGGTCTGATCTGGGGGGCCTAGAGGAGATGAACTATTCAGTAACTCCTGTGAAGCAAAGTCGGGCAAGGTGCAAGGTTGAGAAGGCGTACCGAATGAAGTATTCCAATTCCTGTGAGGGTATTGTTAGCAATGGCGCGTTTAGTGCGATCTAATACGTCAACGTACTCAAATATTCGTGCAGGATTCCAAGTTGGCGGATTGTTTCCCAACGCCATGCTTGACTGCATGTTTGGTGCCTGACCGTTTCGCGACATCATTCCGAGTGACTGTACCGCTGGAGAGTCACTTCTGCTGTCCATTGGGCCCAAAGATACAGGAGGTGTGATGGGAAGACTTATGTAACTGACATGTTCATTCGAGGGATCCAAATGATTCATGGAGCTTGGACCACGCATAGAGCCACCTTGATATGCGATATTGGTCCTTGGAGAACTCGACGGGCTGGACATGCGGGGACTTCCATACGGAAACGAAGGCCTGAGGACAAATGGGCGCCGAATATCGGCGGAGAACGCCTCACGAATCGCGTTGACTTGTCTTTGCAGATCTGGCATTGGCCAAGCTTCCATCACCCGTTCCATTAACCTCATATGACGTTGGAAGTACTCACGAGCATCACTGTTGAGGTCTGGATCCGGAGAAACGATGGCAACCTGAGTTAATAAGCGTTAGTGGTAAGAAGCCTTGCCCCTTGAAACTTGCACCGGCCGACATTATTCAAGTGATTTTAACATACCAAGTGTATCACCACACACGAGAGTCCCGCGTACAGGGCGAAACTGAAACCACGCTGCATACTTTGCAGGTCCACCAAGCCATACTGTTTCAAAAGTGCCTCCTGCAAACGACAGAGAGCCTTAGCTGCATTGTAGCAATTGAGCATCCGGCGTTTCCATTGAGCTTCATGGGCGGTCGGATCAAGAAACGACAGGACAGGTCGGTGGTATAACATCTGGTAGAGATTGAAGTACGAGTGAAGATTGCCAACAAAGGATGATGGCAGGTAGGGCGGAGAGCCGTCGGCTGGGTACTCAATGATCATGTCTGCTGGCAGTTCCGAATAATATTCTGAAATATTCTGCTCGATTTGCTGAAATTCTGGATTGACGGCCCAATCTTTCGTCCTTCTGAGCCTCGTATATGCTAGACTCATTTTTTTAATATTTCGGACGAGGCGAGCCAAGTAGGTGAAGTTCCTTGAAACATGATATTCGCTGTCGTCACCGCCGGGCAGAGGAGGAGGTACGCTAAAGTCAACCGACTCGTGGTTCACAGTCAGGTCATGTCGACCTGGCAAGGATTAGTATTACTGCGCAAATTGGGCATAATCTTTCACTCCGATTCGACATGATAGTTAATGTCACAGCTGATTTTAACTTACCTTGAGGACCTCCAACCATTGTTTCGCAAACAAAGATAGTTTGCCATAATCGGGTCTGCAGGCGACATTCAGTAACTATCAGCTCGCAAGGTATACCGGCTTGGTGATCTTCGTAGTGATCGTCGAGGCCTAGATCTTTTCCCATCTGAACACATTGAACAACAAGCATCCAAGAACGATAAAAGTAGCCTCGCTTTGGGGCGGCTTCGCGTGCCTTGAGTATCATCAAGAGGGCTTGAAGTGTGCTCAATCTCGGTGTGTCCATGAATGAATCAGCATGTCCTGTTTCGAGAAACGCAGTCAGCAAACAATGCCGCAGAACCGATTTATATCTTCCGTTTCCTCTCTCCCCACTACATACTAGATGCCAGCGCCAGCCATTGCTGTCCCATTGCAGGTTCCTCTGCTAATCGACCACCTATGGCAAACAGAGCCTCAAGGACTAAAGGAGAGATAGCGTCCCGATTGGTATTCCACTGCTGATAAAATGCTACTTTATCCAAAACTGGCACATAAGGATGGACGTGTCGGAAGTAAAGATCGAAGTGCTGCAGTGCGGTCGACTCGTCCGGCATTAGCGCCGGTGGTATGCGAATCTTGTGTCCTGGTATCGCGGTCATACTAGGCAATATCGAGCCAAAGTCATCTTCTTCTTCCACGGCTGGTTCTTCTTCGCGTCGAAATGAGGCCTTGTTCCTCAAATAAGGAGCTATATTTGACCATGTCAGTAGCTGTTGTGCCAGAAGCACCGAAAGACAATAACAAACCGGTGCCAATCTCGTTTACTCTCAAGCCTCCGAGGAGGTCTGCGAGATCCTGTTGTTGGTATGAATCGACAGAATGAGCTTCTGGTGACGAGTCTTGCCTTGCGGCGTGGTGCGTTGGTGGTGTGGGAAACGCATTTGACCCATGGTACGATTGGTCCAGAAGACCTGAGGGAGGAACTGTGGTGTAGTGTAGATTATTTTGACTCTGATTTGTGTCAAATGAGACTTGTTTGAAGACGGCTCGTTCGGCGTCAGAGAATACCCCATGGCCGGCATAGAGATCTGATATGGGTTTCGACGGATCGTGAGGTGGCTGACTAGACATGGACAAGTGTTGGAATTGTCCAGATGGTTCCAACATTGTATCGTACATGCTCGTGGACTCGGAGCCTTCATAGCCGTTTGGCCGAACGCAATGCAGCTTCAGCCTTATACACGCTGAGCATGGCCATGTGTTGGTCGTCGCAGCATCGCATTTGATCTTTCGCTTGCGGCAGCCTTCACAAGCTCTCATTACTGTGAAAAGGAGAATAAGTATGCGTGCGCATGGTAAATATGGGCGATACCTCTTTCTTAAAACAACATTACCTTTTAGTCTTTTGTGGCGATTATGCTCATCGACAAACACATAGTCTACAAACAAAATTGTCAGCCCGAACTTCAGCTATCGGAAGTAGGGGGAAGTATTGTGGCTGCACCAGCCCGGTTTGACATCAATATGCACGTTCGAGCAGGGGTATACTGACTCTTCTGTGTCTCCCGTTGGGGAAACTGCTGCGGTGCGAACTGAAATGAATTCATCTGTGCTATTTGCGCGCTGGGCGCATCCTGAGGTCGAATTTGATGGGTGGTTGGATCAACAGGCATTACGAGCGGTCTCCGGAAGTCGCTGGAAGTCGCGCGTGGCGACGATGACGAAAGAGCCGCAGCGCAAGTACAGACGCCGAGGCAGCGTGCCGATATATGGGATACTGGATGAGGAGATGATAGGTAGCAACGGCAGCGATGACAGATTTGTCTAGAGATCCAAATATGCTTGAGGTGGCGAGAGCGTACGTCAACATTGAGTCGAGGCAGTAGGCCTCCAAGCCGCAGGCACAACTAATGTCTGTCAAGTCGATCGGTGGAAGGAGCGCTCTCGAGTTGTTCGACCCAGCAGAGTTGAGCAAGTTGAGCGAGTCGGAAGAATTAATTAAACTTGAGACTGGAAAGGGTCGCGTTCGAATCTGTTCATCCGCCAAGACAGTCCACTAGGTACTGCAGCGATGGAGAGAGAAGACCTGGCAGAGGGATGGACGGAATCGCAGACACCAGTCCGCTCGAGATCCAGTGTGTTGTTTGCAGATATGCCGGGGAGCCGTGGGCGGGACTTGTGGGGGAGTAAAGCCGCTAGGTACCTACCTACCTCCTCATCACGGGCAAAAGTAGGTACATACTGGGGTTGTGCAACGCCGAGGCAGAGGATCAAGGCAACGCGCGGGTCCCTATTCTACAGAGTAGGTACAGATGTACTCCGTACAAACGTGCAATTACCTCGTACGTTGCCTGTTCTTTCTCCTCCTCTCTTCGGTTCCCCAACGCCACAGCCAAACTTAGATCTTTGCAGACGGCTTGAGCACTGTGGACAGGTCGAAGAAGCTACATACTCGCAGCCAATAAAGCGGAGGTGGGCTGACGAATCGGTGTTCGGAACTCTGTCAAGGCCTAATAATTGTCGTAACTTTGCACGCAGAGATCCCGCGCCATCAGGCCATCACCCCTCACTAACTAGGTATGTATGTATACATCTGTAATGGGACAACGACACCTGGATAGCTATGTATGGGGTACATGTGCCGGTCTAACTACATAGCAAATGCCAAATACTCAACAGGTAGGTAATCACCCGCTGGCCAAACCAATTGAGCACTGGAGCAGGGTGCTCGAGCGTTGCCTTTCACTCAGCACCGTCGGCCTTAATCTGTTTCTCTCCAAGGCTCCTGATCGCCAGTCATCTGTGGTGAGAGGACAAAAACGTGATGCAGAAAGTAGGTATGTTACAGCCTACAGTATTATGTATGTACGTACGGAGTGCTCTTTCAGCTTCGCCGTCATCTGCGGATGCGTACTGTGTACGGAGTATCAGAGACAAGGCCGACCTAAAGTGGCAGGTCGTCCAATTACCTAGCGTCTATACCTTACTAGGTGGGGGGTTCAACGTTATTTCTGGGTTCAGGTTCAGTAAAAAGCCGAGCCAAATCATTCGAAGCTTGCTCTCCATCTTCCCCTGGCCGATAGGCAATGCACTGAAGCCATTGATGCCTTTACTGGTTTTCTTCAGAGCCGAAAAGTGCGGCTTACAGTCGAGCCGTCTTGGAAGTGATTGTTCAACAGCCTGCCGAATGGATGATTCATTTTGTTCCAGTCGCCTCACCTAGGTCCTAGGCAGGCACTTGTCAAGTCTTGGTTTGCGCCACAAAAGGTTGGTCAACGTCATTATCCTTTGAAGTTACACGACCACAAGTCGCAGGTCTCGCTATGGCACCAATAGGCCGGCACCCAAACGGCTCCGAAAGAAGAAACTCTAGATCTCCAGTACATAGGTACTTGCCGGAACTGCAGCCAGACACGCAGCTTGGACACGAGGCCTCCTCCCATACCCTGTAATTTCCTCCACGCCTTCCTTGTCTGTCGCGCCCGCCACATGGCCCCCAGCATAGCGCCACCCTACGCCATCAACAGTCTGCCATCTTCGTTTCTTCTTCAAGGGGTTCAAATCGTGATGATGAGTGGAGAACCAATGCACTTGTCAAGATGTTGCCGAGGCGCGATCCGCTGTTGAGAACGCCCGGCTGGGGTTGCCAGAGATCCAGGAGCAACTCCTGCATCAGTCACCAGGATTGGTGAGGTGTGTACACCTAATGGCTTCCGATTGCCGTCTTGCATTACAGACGTACATACCATGGTCCTGACCAATGAATTGATGTCTCGAGTCGTTTCACAAATCTCGATTTTCGGACGTCTTGCTGGATTGCGCCCGCGTCTACGATTCAGTATTTTCCGTGACTTCCCTGTAGCCTAGTTTCATGCCCGTCCGATCGCCCAAGTATAGATCAAATATTTTGTGATGGCAAATTGTACGATATTGGTGAGACCTTCGCGCTTCAGAAAGCTGGAACCTTGACAAGTCTTCGTACCAGGTCTCTGTCAGCATCAATATGAACACCACATTGAGGATGTACACATAACACGGAGACGGGGGTTTGCGAAGTCCAGGACGTTGCCGAGTGCCCGAGACTTGACTAAGGCCATGACTAACAGTGCGTTGAGCGGCATCGCTTCAACAGTGGGACATGTGAGGTATTGTACGTAGGTAGTAGCTAGTTCCGCAATATCTGACATGATCTTGGAGCCAAGGAGGCAACTTTGACGCCAATTGTCTGTGGCTGTGATGGCTAAAAAGTTCTACAGTGTGTTTGTAAAGTGATACAGTCCAACCCGCCTCTTTGCAAAGACCAAAGCCCGCATCACAGCATCTCTCGCTATAAACTGTCCAGTGAATAATCAAAGGATTCCATCGTCTTGCTCTTAGCAGTGCTATGATCATATGATGTGAGCTCTAATAGGCATTGAAGACTTTCGGTCCTTCTTAAGTGCTCTGCTCTGCCAAGCATCCGACACAACAAGACACACCAGAAAACTCCTTGAATGATACGAGCCGGAACCTGAAGTAGTGAAGAGTGTCCAATTTCTCAGTGTAAAGTCACGCAGATTTACAGGCAGCGTGAGCAGATAAAGCGATATAAGCATCGCAGACTCTTCTAAGAGACACTCTTTACCCGGGCGGGTTTTCCAACTTCATAGGCGTGGGGGGTCACCTCTGAAGTTGTCTCGGTATAGGAACGCCCGTGACCGCGGAGTGGTGTAACAGGGGAAAATATGAAAGACAGCACGAGTTGAGCGCCAGATCTCGCTACAAGAATAAGAGCGGAACGAATTTATCCACTATGTTAGGTACAGCTCAGAGTATGCATTGTACGTTCTCACACAATGTAGTGACGATACCCGGCTCGAAGTAATTATGCAGGGCCCAGTTTCGAAGCGAGGTCTGACAAGTAGTGGAGGGGGAATTGCAAGCGAACAAGTCAAACACTTGGTCCTTCCCTTCATTTGTAGAAGCATAGGTATAATGTATTCCCTTTGTTGTACGCTGGCCGTCACATGATTCTTCGTGTCCGGGGTTCAGCCTTTGATGTATCATTGCGCCGACGAACGACCGATGATAGAGTCCAACCGGTTACCGAATGGCATGGTTGACGCTCGATTTGAGAGGGAGGCAATCAAGAAGAGCAGAAGGCCTCCCAGTCCCGAGATTGAAATCCGATGAGCTCCATCACTTCGAAAGTAGAGTCGGGACGAGGTTGAACATCGATAGCTTTCGGCAGCAGAACGATCACTGGATTCGGATGCCGCTATACTCTATTTGTTATCAACAATGGTTCAGTACGTACATACCTACTGACCTCTTCGCAGGAAGCATTGCCTCGCACTGTGCCACAAAGTGGGATTGTGCGAGATAGCTGCAAATAGGACTTGTTACCTATGTACTTCATTCAGCATCAACATGCCAGCTTCTTGACTTCTGATGAAGGAAGTTTACTCTGTGAGAAGCCACTGACTCAACACTCCATAAAGCCGCCGCGCCGTGGTAGGCGCTTACGATAGCCTCCAGAGACACCTCTGGCATGCACAGCTGCTGGATCATGATTTTGCCAAACGGGTCAGTCTCTGACTCTCTGCTTAGTGGTGCTGGTTATCTTCTTTTAAAGTATCGGGAACAGGTTGTGACGTATCTTCAAAAGTGTGTGTCTCCAGCAGTTTATGTCCGGACAATGTGGAAGGATTTTAACCAGGCCATGTTGCAGAGTTGTGGCTTCTTGTCTCGCTCGTCTTGTACAAACCTTATATGATAGGACTGGGCAGCAAAAGGATCAGCTGCATTGGAACACTTGTCCAGTGACGTCAGCCTTAAGAAGTACCGCTGCTCACGGGCCGAATGTTTGATTCTCCCCCGTTTCCCATCGGCATATCGAAGGTTTGCTAATTCCATTCAGACCCGTGACTGATTTATCGTTTGGATCGATGCGATGCTCAACCTACATACCAGTAGAGGTCGCAAACTTGCAATCTAATGCCTATCAAATGGCCGTTTCACTGGTCGGCAGTCGGTACGAGTGACGGGCCGCGAAGTCGAACTGTTCCGTATTAGTAGGCACCGTACGCAGTAGGATGGTTTTTTTCCATGTCGAATCTCTTACCAGCTTGCTAATAATAACGTCGCCGACACATACAGCAAGTTTGTTTGAATCCAGGTTGATTCCCGACCCCTGGCGCCACCCGATTAGGTTGCCCACATACCTCGTCAAGTCGGGAGACGAGTGACGTAAGCTGGCCCCACGCTGAATTTTCGCGCACCGCAGGTACGAATAAGTGACAACTTTACAAGAAAGATTATGTCACAACTTGTGCATAGCCCACGACTGCCCTCGTTCTGCCTGACGCAACTCTTTCGCACAAAGCCGAACTTGTAGCGTCCTACCCCGGATTCATCTGTAAGGCAATCGAGTGCCCAGCCGTTATATCCTAGCCAGATCGACATTATGGCCGCAGCATTGGATAACGCAAACCCGACGATTTTAAGCCCGTCGCAGTTGCCAACCCGCCACAAGACTGTCTCGGCTCGAAATGGACCGGACAGCAAATACTCAGACATCATATTTTCAAAGCCGCCTTATTTTTGCAGTCCGTTTTCCGATAAGGACTTCATCTGGCCTGGCTGCGACAATGGCAGTGACGACCTTTCTGCACCCGAGCCTATCGATGAGCAGGAGATTTATGGTAAGGTTCAAAATCGTCGAAAGCCTTGTTGGCGCGATAGCTATAAAACCATCGAGTCGTGAGCGCTGACGAGCTGGCCTCTAATAGATCTAATTTCCACAATTTCCGATCCAGAACACCCGGTGTCTTTAGGCCAACTATCCATCGTCAACATCAACGATATTCACATCACTCCTTCTCCAGCATGTGGCGTGCCTGATTCGAATACTATTGTCCAGGTTATGGTTGAAATTACACCCACAGTCACACATTGTTCCCTCGCGACCGTCCTAGGACTTGGTGTTCGTGTTCGACTGGAACAGTGTTTGCCTCCAAATTACCGAGTTGACGTCATTTGTAGAGAAAACACGCATAGCCAAGACGACCAAGTGAATAAGCAACTGGCAGATAAGGAGAGAGTCGCAGCTGCACTCGAAAACGACTCCTTGAAAGGAGTTTTGGACAAAATGCTCGAAACCTGCGCTTGATTAGACACACAAAGTACCCGATTGCTTGTGTCCAGTGCTGAGCCGTGACAAATGGGCTTCTGGACACAGATCTTGCCCCGAACAGATTTTTTCAATGCCACGAGTCAGCTAAAAGCGTTATATCTCTTCCCGTCCAGATCTAAAATCATGGTCGCAAAATGGGTTATTTGTGTCTGGCTTCTGTACGTGGTACCTGACATACGATGCAGACGACTAAAATAAAGACGTTACGTGGTAGTCCTGGGATTCAAGGTATTGAATCCCGGTCAGTATTGCTACGGAATTGAAGAGCTGGGTTAAAACTCCAGTTCCACGGATGTGCAGAAGAACTGTCGTGCGCCAAATGCGACATTACCAGCACTGGTTATACCTGTTTCGAAGTTGAACCTATCGCAACAGACATTTACAACAAGAAAAGTCCGCCAGACCCTTCCTTATTTCAATAGGTAACAGTCACTGACAGTGGCACAGCTGTCACCAAATAAGAAGTGAGGAATATCCGAAGCATGAATGTTCTTTTTACTTCAAGGGCGTTACAGTTATGGAAAGTCTGTCGACAATCTAGACACTCAAATTTATACATACATATATTTGATCGTCCCCTTTGATTGGCGTGCCCTTTGCGAAAACTAAGGGGAAAAGTTACATCGAGAGTAGCTGTGCACAAGTGCTCACATTGTCAAAGAGACATATGCATTTTCCATGATAGCCTCTGAGGAGCCAGAAGTAGAAATTGATGTCAAGCGGCTTTGCACGACACGTAGGAGTCAGGACTTGCTGGCTTGTGGCTGGTGGGCGGCTTCGTAGAACTTGGTGGCGCAAGGCGCAACCTCAAGTCTCAGTCTAGAATCGTCGATTAACCTACCTATCGACCTTGAGCCCGGCAGTCAATGCGGCAAATGATGTTATGTATAGCGCCATCCACCCAGTAGCTTGCTGAAACATGAATTTTACGCCTCGACTAGACCACGACTCTTCCCATCACGCTCACGAGAATTTGAGTGCCATCGTGCCGTCCCTTGACACCTGCCGTCAACCTGCCGTTAAACGTCATGAACACTCGGATGATAGCGCCGTGGCAATGCAGTTGATTGCCTTATTTTATGATGGCTCATGACTCGGCGCTCCACCCGAAGAATGAATTGTGGCAGTTCCTCGTGGAACGAGGTTTGGACCTGAATGTGGTATGTGCCCAAAGTCGCGTCTCCCCTTTTTCAATGTTACTGGCGGGCGATTCAATTTCATCCTCCCCTACCTTACAAGTACAAGCCATCACGGCATGCGACGCGACAGACCATCGTTCCAGTCTTCCAGAGAGGCAAGACAAAACTAATTCCAATCATTCGATCAGGGCGGAGATCATGATCCTAGACAAGGATCAGCCCGAAACGGTTCCTCGGGAGGAACGCTCAGTACGGCGACCAACAACAAGGGATCATCAATACAGAAACTTGGCACGACTTTCATTCCTGTCGCCGTCTTCGTCTGTGTGTGCCTGATCACCTTCATCGTTCTGCGACGTTTCTGCAAGCGCGTGTATGCGCCCAGGACGATCCCTGAATTACGGTTCCCCAAGTGAGCTCTGCCCGCGATAAACCGTTTCGGTCGATAAAGATAAAGGGAGAGGAAAAGCACGGTGGAGAAAAGATTATATGTTGTGTAAGGGGTCAATGAACTGATGCTCGCGCAGTTTGCCAAGCCCAGTATTGCCAGGAGGATGGCTGAACTGGATAATCCCCTTCTTCAAGACACCAGACAGTTGGGTCCTGAACCATGGCTCGCTTGATGGCTTCTTTTTCCTACGATTTTTAAAAGTTCTGCGGAACATGTGCTTGTGTGGCTGTCTGGTCACATTCCCTGTTCTGTTCCCTATACATGCTACAGGAGGTGTTGGATTATCTGATCTGGACAGTTTGACCATTGGCAATGTTCAGAACCCCCAGAAACTTCTTGCTCACGTATTCGTGGCGTGGGTGTTTTTCGGTAAGAATTCTGCGGCGCTGTTCGTTTTACATACAAGGGAGGAGTTTGCTAAATCAGGCTGGCGCAGGCTTTGTCTTGTACATGATTGTCAGAGAGTGCATTTACTATGTGAACCTCCGACAGGCATACTTGTCATCTCCGTACTATGCCGACCGCATATCGTCGCGAACCGTCATGCTCACCTGCGTCCCGAAAGAATATCAAGATGAACGAAGACTGAGAATATTGTATGGCGATCAGGTGAAGCGAGTCTTCATCCCTCGAACGTCTAAGGCTCTCGAAAAAATGGTCAAGGAGCGCCAACAGACAGCAGAGAGGCTTGAAAAGGCAGAGATTACGCTCATACGAACGGCGAATTCGGCGCGCCACAAGACACTCGCGAGATCTCCACACTTGGCCGAATCGTCGACAGTGCTACAAGGTTCTATGCCCAAATCGACGCAGTCGAAACAAGCAGCTCTCGTTTCGAGCCACAGTACAGAAAACGATGCAACCGGAAGAAATCCGCATGAATTCGAGCCCCCAGAGTCTACGACATACTTAGCAGTGCTTGAGACCAAACGAGCCAAGCGCACTGATCAGAAGACAGAATCCGAGGTCAATGAAACAGCGAGCCCGGAGAAGGGAGACGAGGACGACGATGAGGACTATCAGCATCCATATGGGCTTTCTCCAGACATTCCTGACGTGCGAGGCTCAGTTGCCGCCCAATGGATTCCTGTCGAGTGCCGACCATATCATAGACCCATCGGCAATTTCTTTCGTCGCGTGGACACTGTACGCTGGACCCGGAATCGTCTGCGCGAGTTAAATGTTCAGATCCACAAGATGAGGAAACAGGTTGGGCGTGGCGACGGAATCACCTTGCCGACTGTTTTCATCGAGTTCTATAACCAGGAGGCGGCCCAGGCCGCCCATCAGGTGCTTTCTCATCACCGTCCGCTACAAATGTCGTCGCGGCTGCTCGGTGTGCGGCCTGACGAAGTGATCTGGTCCAGCCTGCGCATGACTTGGTGGGAGCTGATTGTGCGGCGCTTCCTCATCTTGACACTGGTCACGGCAGCCATTATATTCTGGGCCGTTCCCTCGGCCTTCATCGGCAGCATAAGCAACATCGAAACGGTGACCAAACATTTCAAGTTTCTGAACTTCTTGAACTTGCTACCCAAGGTGATATTGAACTTCATTCAGAGCTTTCTGCCGGCCATTGCGCTCTCACTTTTGATGGCCATAGTGCCGTGGCTGTTGCGAAGTAGGAATCCCCCTTATTGTTATTATTACTACTCAACCTGTTATACACAGATAAGCCAGACGTACCTTGATTCGCTGACAATAAGTGAGTTGCAGTTTGCGGGGCAATGTCTGGTATACCTACCACAACCCGAGTCGAGCTATTCGTCCAAAACGGTTACTTTGCTTTCCAGGTCGTGCAGGTTTTCCTCATCACAACCCTAACTTCGGCTGCGTCATCGGCATTGGGCGCCATATTGTCGAACCCTCTCGGAGCTAAGGACCTCTTGGCTGCTAACATTCCGAAGGCATCGAACTTTTACCTTTCCTATATCCTGATCCAGTGTATGCTGGGTGGAGGAATGCGCCTCATTCAACCCTTTTCCCTGATCAGGCATTACTTCGTTGGAAGAGTCAGTATAATTCCGCGCACAAGGTTCAATCGATGGCTCATCCTCGAGCCAGCTTACTGGGGTGGCGTGTATCCTATCTATACCACCATGGGCGTTATTGGTACGTTCATGTCTCAACCCGAGTAAAGCATATCAGCCCTCCATTGTCGTCCACAGACCACTGACATACGCAACTCTCGATTCAAATTTGTCTATAGCCCTGAGTTACGCATTCATCGCCCCCTTGGTTCTTATATTCGCTGCCGGCGGTATGTTCATCACGCAAACAGTGTGGAAGTACAATCTCATGTACGTTCTTGATTCGGACAAGGACAGCAAGGGACTCTTTTACCCCCGCGCCCTCATACATTTGACCATTGGGCTCTATCTCGCAGAGATTTGTCTCATCGGTCTGTTAGCGCTAAAGTCGGCTTACGCACCGCTGGCGCTAATGGTGCTATTTTTTATCTTTACCGGTCTGGTGCACATCTCATTAAGCGATGCCATTGCGCCTCTTCTGCTTAACCTGCCCCAGACGCTGCCTCTAGAGGAGGAAATCCAGGCGGAAGAGAAAGCCAAGGCTCTTCGAGCACAGGAAGCAACACAAGCACGGTTCGACACAGGCGGCGACGGCACAGTGCCAGGCGCTGCAAACGACTACTACGACACTGAACAAGCTTTCGGCGATGAGGAGCAAGTCGCACAGAACGCAGACAACGACGAGACCGACGCAGAGAATGAAGGAACTGACTCTGGAGACGAACACCAAATAACAGGCACACGCGCCATGGAAGGGGCAGCCAGCATCGGCGCAACCCTGAAAGAATGGCTTCACCACAAGTCCCAGCAAAAGCTCGACGTCACGATCCAGCAATCTGGCGTGAAAACCCTTCTCAATAAGCTCAACTTCTGGGCACATGACAAGCACACGAGCGACCAACCGCCCGGTTTTCTCGCTCGATGGCTCCACCCCGAAGAGTACGAAGACTTTGTGGCCCTGCGGAAGAGTATTCCTAGTGAGCAGTTCCCCGCCGTGCTGTACCCGTCTGATTTCGAGAAGCGCTGTTACCTCCCTCCCGAGATGTGGGCGGCGAAGCCGATGCTGTGGATTCCGCGGGATAAGGCAAGGGTGAGTAGGCAGGAGGTCGCGCACACGAAGAAATACACACCCATTTCGGATAGGGGTGCTCTGTTGGATGATAAGGGCAGAATTGTGGTGTTCTTTGAGAGGGCGCCTGTAGGGAAGACGAGGCTGCTTTTGTAGGAGCGGGCAGTACGTGTTTTCTTTGTATAGTTCTGGTTTCGCTTGCCGGCAGAGTGGTTTTTGCATCTGGCATCGGCATCTGGCGTTGAGCGTTGAGCGTTGGGTCTAAACTTGATAGTACCTATGTATGCGAATTTCCCCCAATCTACAGAGTACAGAGTACAAAGCCGTGTGTTTCTCTTGGCTCAAAACATCCCCTTGCAATTTGAACCGTGGAACTCCAGTCTTCCTTCACCGGCCCGAGTGCTGATCAAAGTTCAAGCCTGCGACATGTGTTGCTTCGAAGCCAGGGGCCACGAAACAGTCAGCCAAATCCAGTAATAAGTCGGGTCCGCCGCTCCGCTGTAGCTTTGCTAGTCAGGCCAACAACTTGTCAAGGCATGCTGCCGCTGGCGCTGCCGCTGACGCCAATCTTCCTGGTGATGCGCAACGAGGCACGAGTCAAGACGGCCGCTGTAGCCTATGCCGAGTGTATGTGCCCCCTCGCTGCTGTAGCTGTTATGTGAATGCCCACCAAGATATTGAGGCGCCCGTCGCTCTGCGCTAGCGTCACTCAGCACTGTCTCAAGGGCATTAATGAAATCGCACGATGAATTGCCGTGCTCTCGCGTCGTTCAGTATGAACAATCACAGAGGCTGGCTACCGAGTTGCCGACGGTCGTGCCATCGTCGGGCGATGACAAGACCGTATGTAAAACAGCTCAGCGCGCGGCACTACAGCCCCCTTGGCAAAGCTTGACCTTCACACGCAACACCTTCACTTATACGTGTTCAGACCAATCCGCATACTAGAGATACATACGCAATTGGATTGCATTATGTAGAATTTGGTTGAAACAATCAAAGGAACCAGTCAGCACTTAATTAACACACCACCCGCTCAAGTCTATGACCGCCTGAAGACGGCTGAGAATGTTCTATAGATGAGCGTATTGACGAGCTTTATTTCATTTCCTCCCACACATCAACCCATCCTCGCAATTTCTTTGAAGTACTTTAAAGAGTTCAGGGACTTCAAAATATATACCACTGTAGGATTTCTCTCATTAATACGCTCTTGTAGTCGAGACTATGTGTTTTCAATGGAGTCAAGGTCAGGGCTAGGGCTATGCGGCGGACAATCCAGAGCGAACCACCCCTGGCTTCTCGAGGCAATTCATCACGATTCTAGCCATGTAAACGAGCTCGTTAGTGTGTCGTGGTTAATTATATTTTGAAGATATTCCTCAATCTCATCCCGATCAATGGCGCATGGCACGCCGCATCTCTCTGAGTTGGGATATCCTTGGAGGACGATGAGAGGGCCCTGATTACCGCAGTGATTTTCGCTTCAATACAGCAACTACGACGGGCGGGTTGTCTTTTTCTTGTCTTGTGTAGTGTAAAAATTTGGACGTCAATTGTGTCCGACCCTAGAATGAGCCAATTCCGTTGCTTGGGGACCAAGTTATCGTAGTGACAACAAGTTGAGTGTGCGATTTCGACCTCCCGAACGGCAAGGCCGGATCTGGGTCTGTCCAGCACCGCCCTCAACCGACCGTTCTCCCGCACGTTAGACGCGACGGCATCACGTAGAGAGCACATGGCGATATCGAAGAGCAAATCGGAGCCTTTTTTTTTTCTTTTGGAATGCTCATCTTGCAAAATTGGACGTTGCGCGGCTTGGCAATGCATGACGCCAGGGCTATTGATAGAGAAGGCATGCCGGATGTTTGTTGAGATCATGAGGCTGAATCCTCTTCACGCGCATATTCATGAGCAGAATCCTCAGATAATTGTGGGACGATGGATCGAGCAGCAGTGTCATCCTGTCAATTCCAAATATGAGGCGTCCAAGTGACAAGTGGAAACCATGACACATGTATGATGTCCATCTATCCCTCAGCAAGACTTCGATGACCTTTCTAACACGCGTGTTAATTTCACACATAGGCGAGAACAGACACACCCAGCGCCAGTCGTACACCACTCGTGTTCTCCATCTACACACTGTACATATCCAGACGCCCGCCGAAAAAAAAAAGAGAAAACAGACAGAGAAATCAAAGCAGATCGAACAAAAAAAAGAAAGGCAATGTCAGCAAACACCCTTCGACAGCATCGCGCCATCACATCTCTATGGCTTCGAGATTGCGAGCTCGCCATGTCCTTCTAAAGATGTACTCCACGCCTCCGCGCGCCTCCTACGCACCTACCTCTGCCACAAACGCATACCGTGGCAAGGCAGCCATCCTCTCCTCTGGACTGAATTCTGCATCGTCGTAAAACATCCTGCTCTTCTTGTCCTTTTCTCGCTTCGCCTTCTTCTCGCCAGCATCTTCCGCAGTCTCCTGAGGCGGGGGCGCCCTCACACCAGCCTCTGCCATACGGATCAGCTGGTCTATGTCGTCGCCCGGTGCACCAGGCATACCCTGATGAGACCAGTTCCCAGCCTGGGGCGGTCTCTGGGGCAGTCCAGTCCCACCGAGGGGAACGCCCGGAGGCCTGGTAGGAAGAGATTCGGCAACGGGGTATGCATGCGGTTGTTGGCCAGGGAAGACAGTCTGCGAGACTGCATGAGTCTGGTTGCTCTGCTGAATTCCCAAAGCAAATTCCATTAGCGGCTCATTCGACGGTAGGACATGGACAAGGGGGTAATACACGTACAACTTGCTGTTGTCCAGCCCGAGCATCTCCAACCTGAGCTGCATCCTGTCCACCATTCGGAATACCCGCCTTCTTATTCGCCCTAAACTCCGCCAGCCGCTTCAATAGCTCCTCCTCTGTCTCAATCTTAATCTTCTTCCTCTGCGTCGGTTGCCCAGATACGGGATTGCCGGTTGCAATGCGCCGGTCCTCCTGCGCCTGGTAGAAATGCTGAATAATGCGGCTGCGGTGCTGCTCCAACGCCTCATGCGGGATACCTTCCATGCCAAAGATTTCCACATCTAGGCTTTGGCGGTTCGGCAACGCATTGTCGACTTGATTGAGTGTTTCCTTGTGCACTTGATTCAGGTGAACAGACAGACCTTTTTGAAGAGTGTTAGTTATACCAGCGAGTCCCAAGATAGAAGCGCGCCATAAAGTCTTTGACGTTGATGGTAATGGAATCTCTTTTTTTTTTTTACCTCCGGCTGTGTTGAGTCGTCGTCCGCAGCGATCGCACTTGAAGTGCTTCGCTTTCTGGTGGGAAATGAGAAGCTTGAGATCCTCAAAGTCGCGCTCGCCTATACCCCCCAATCGTCAAGTTAGTAACCCCAGTCCTGCACAGTTCATTCAAGGATGTCAGAAGGGGGGGGGAGTTACGGACAATAATAGCACCAGGGCCGCGTGAGCACCTCTTCGATATCGGGATGGCCGCGCTTCTTTTTGCCCATCTTGGCGGAGCTCGAGGGGTTGTCTTTGGGGGCTTGTTCCGGTAGAAGGCGAGATGTCTTTGAGAACTATCGGAGATGTTGATGCGTTGAGTAATTATTGCATTCGTACGGCGCAAATGACAAGTTTTCGGATCTGGGAAGCTGAAGCCAGTGTTAAGCTTGGTGATGGAAACAAGCACCCAACGCGACATTGACTCGGCTGAAGCACGGCTAATTAGTGCACACTGCAGACTGCATCCGTACACCAAAAACCCCCCCGTAAACCCCCCGTAGGTTCAGTAATCGCTCACGCTAACAATTTCCAAGTTACAAAGGTTAGGTAGGTATGTACTGTGAATCGTGGTACGTCACCAGACAATACCGCTGCAAAGGGCATAAATGACTGGCATGCGAATATAAGATTCATTGTTTGTAATTTCCTCCTTTCCAAATGCTAATATTCTAATTATGTACACCCTATGAAAGTTATGCAAAAAAATCAAAAAAAAATCGGTTCCCTACGCCGCTATGAGTGCATATATACTATCTGGCAACAATCGTCCAGCAAAACCTCAGATCCCAGCTTATATGTCGTGTCCATGGTGTTCATCCGCGCGCGCGCCAAAAAAGTCCATACAAATACATGATATGCAAAAACAACCCTAATCGTTCCTCCCACTTTCGAAGTTTCAACGCCATCCCGGTTCAAATAATCGCTCATCCATCATTGCTGAGGAGTCTGGTCAAACATTATCAGCGGCCACTGTGCAGGTTGCGGCACCATGGGCAATTCCCCTCCACTATGCGGTATAGGCGGCAGGCCGCCGTCTGGAATAAGAGGCGCGACGACTTCGCTGCGACTGCCGCCGCCACCGCCGCCTAATGTCAGCAATGCATCGGCACTGTAGCGAGCTTGGCTATCTGCAATGGCAGCGGTCCAGTTCTGCCAAGAAGTCCTCCACATGAGATCTGTGGCCTCGTGCGCCAAAGGCTGGCCATAGCTGACCATTGGATTTGACTGAGAAGGCCCAGCAGCTGGGTGATCGGTCGGCGTGTTGGTCGTATAGAATACCGGTTGCTGGCTAGACTGATACGCTAGAGTCTGGTGATGTGTGTTTTGAGGAGGCCGTGTGTCGACGTAGGCAAGAGACTGATATGTGGGCTGCGATGAAGAGGAGCCATGTGTTTCATAATATGCCTTTGACGGGTCATTCACGAGAGAAGAGTTGACTGAAGACATGGATGGATGTTGTGGGTAGGAAGGTGCTTGATTCAGATGCCCTTGATCTGGCATGGGATGCGACATTGTCGGCTGGGAATGCTGCTGCGGTCTCTCTTGCTTAACGTCGAGGCCTCTTGACGATCGATGTGCATTGCCGTTGGTACTTTGGCCCATATCGTGCTGAATCCAGCTCATTGTTCGGTCAATGAGTTCAGCGATTTGTGTGTGCATGCCACTTCCGCACCCTGCCAAAATGTTAGCGTTCACGTTGTGCTTATTTTACATGTCCAGCACGACTCAAGAGTCCATAGTGCCAATTCGGCTCTCTACGACAAGGGGCTGTGATTGCACTCACCCAGCAGCAAGCTCATTTCCTTGACAATATTCATCCAACGGTCCATTTCATCACTCAGCTTCGTGACTTCTTTTTGCGTGATTTCGAATCGTCTTTCCCATTGAGGAACCAACATGGACAGAATGGCGACACAGTAGATGGACATCTGGTACCATGTTGTGTCCAGTGCTTTCATTTTGCTCAATTGCTCCACAGTCTCAAGATACTCCCTGGCAGCTTCCTCGCAAATCCTGGTGTTTTCTGTAATCATGTCCTTGTCATCAGTCATGGCCAAGGATGGATGACGGAGGTGCAGCCGGGTTTCAAGGTTGAAGCTTCGAGCAAAGAGCGGTCCGGGCAACCCATGATCGTGCGCTTTGGATGCGCTCAGCCGCAAAGATTCGGGAAGATCTGCTTCCCAACTTTCAAGCTGTGCCTCCAAGGCAGTAACAATAGCCTTGTAGTTGTTTTGATCTCGTCGGACACTGTATATGTTGGCATACATCTCCATCAAGATTGGCACCATTTTATAGCCGCAGATGGCAACCTCGTAGGGGCAAGGAAGAGTCCGGGTGGCATCTACCCCGTCATCTGATAGCAATTCGTCGGCAATGGGCTCAGGAAAATCAACATCAAAGTCTTGTACAGATATTGGGACCGGGTAGCCTCGCTTGCCGTTGATGGCAACAACAACAATCATGATACACCAGAAAGCCCGCTTACGAAGCTCATTCGACAGGTTAGTTGGCTCGCCGGGTTCCTTTGTTCTTCGATGCAACTTTAATTCGAGAGCTCGGTGAAGGGCCATGTTGGCTACGATCGAGCCGCATCCTGGTTTGGGGAAAGATCGAGTATGAGAGGCAATGAGTACGAGTCCTTGCAGCGCTTCGAAACTCGAGGAAGAATAAATGTCATATAGCTTGCTGAGCGCGAAATGATAGTGTCTGTTGGATAGATCATTATACTCATTACGTTGCTCCATTGTCTGGCTGCTCCGGACGCCAAACTGAAATAGAATAGCAGAAAATACCATATGCACCAGCACCAGCTCGGACACAGAAGGCTTGTAGCCCGGTTCATCGTACACTCGTTCCAACTAGAGGATTGTCAGTGATGCCGTCTCCAGTTGAGAAATACAAGACGCAAGTGATTCTTGGTGGGGTTGTCTTACCAATTTCATAAACGACGGCTTATGCAAGACAGGCATGAAAGATGCAATAGTAATAAAATACCACTCAGCATACATGAAGGCGTTCTGACGATTGGGCAGATCGACTTGGACAGTCGGATTCACTCCCATCACAGAACGGAGGAAAGCTTGGACGGACTTGTTGTACAGAGGCATAGACGGATCCATCTCTGCGGGTGGCTCGTCAACATCTGGCGCATCAAATGAAGTGGTCTCGATCGTAGTCCCCAATAAAGTGAGTGTCGTTCCTTTTAACGAGCTCAATGGCGCATCGTCTCCAGCGACACCCCAATGAGTTTCCTCGGGCCTCGTCCGCCACTCGTTGCGCGGAATTCTCGATTGTTCGACCCTCTTTTTGCTACCTCTTGGGGAGGAACTGTCTTTTATGTACAGCATGCCATATCGTGACCAGCTTTCTGTCGGGGATGAGCTCTCGGTCGCATCAGCGGATTCGCCATTGGCAGAGTCCGAGGACGATCGCGCCGAAGTTGCGCCATGTTCCCACGGCTTCACTTCCACACCCTTTTCAGCACACAGCCGCTCCAAGTCTCGAATGTACGCGATCATACTGTTCTTCTCCCTCTCCAACTGTTGCATGTAGCCTCTGCGCTCGGTACGTCCCGTGACGCGGTCCGTGACGAAACACTCCAGATTCAGATTGATGCAATGTGAGCAGCCTTCGGGCAGCGCATCGCACCGGATCTTTCTGACTTTGCATCTGTCGCAGGCCTGTCCAGTGCGCGAATAGGACAAGAGTCGATTTTTCACCACTGAAGAAAAGTCCTCGGGACCACGCTCAGCGCGCGCCAACTTCATCTTGCCGGAGCAGGAAAGATGGGCATCGTCGTCGCTGGCTCCACCACCATCGGCCGAACGCTTAGCTGGTCTAGACGGCATCGCGCCCTGAGGCTTTGTCGTTCGCGGCGAGGTATTTGTCGGCGACGACGACGCCGGTGAAACCGAGTAGGCGCCAATCGGGCTGGAATTGGCGCTGTTTGCCAGCCAGGCAGAGGGCCGCAGCGCGGTGTCGACAACTAACGCCGATGGCAAGAAGGAGGAGGACTGATGCGGGACAGCAATATGGCGAGAGGATGTGAGCGACGATGATGCAGAGTCGGGATTTGCGCGAAATGGTCCTGAAGCTGCGGCGTCAAAGCCGGGCGCAGATGATTGTCTTGCACTGAAGCTATATCTGTAGCTGGAAGGGCTGCTTGTTGAGCTGCAATTAGAGGTGCGGGGAGGCCGAGATGCAGTTGGCGACCTGGCTGCAGGGGGCTCTGGGATCCATGTGAAGTCAAAGGCGGACCCTGGAGAAGAAAGCAAAGGGCCATGGGCCAGCCTCGGGTCATGCGAATTAGACGAGCTGGTTGGCTGTGGGATCTGGACATGGAGCTGACAATGTGCGGAGTCCATCGCGGCGATTGGTTGCCACCTTCGTTCAGCGACGAGCACGTTGCGTTGTACCAGACTCTGGTGTAGTGATCAGCTATTAGGTGGTGTTTGGGCGGTGTTCGGGCGGTGTTCAGGCGGTGGCTTAGGTGGTGCACCCACTGCCAATTAGCTGGCCCTGGGTGGGAGGTACAAGAATAACGGTGTGGTGGCTGCTGTGACGGCGGCTGCTGCAGGGAATCGAGCAAAACGGGGAGGCGGCAGGGGCTGCCCCTTGCTGGCAAGATTGGCCAAGCACAATCAATCCAGCGTTGATCTTAGTGAGCCGCCTGGCGACAAGTTAGCTCTTACAGCCCTGTTACTGACGCTAGCCTATGGTAACGGCAGGAGCCTGGCCTTGTGGGGACGGACAAGAACAGACCAGTACTGTCTGGGACTCCGCTGGCTGGGCTTGCCAGGGGATGCCGGGCTAGAAAGAATGAATTCAGTGAGCAGGATTTCGGGTCGGTTGCTTTGGGCGATGAGACCCTGATCAGGCGAAAGGCTCAATCTCAAGCGTATCGGCTTTCTTCCCGTCTCAGAGCGACCAAGTGCTTCAATGCGCGACCCTACCTGAGTATTTGTCTTGGGTACTTTCGAGATGTGAAGCGGTTGGCGGTTGGCGGTTAGCGGTTGGCGGTTGGTGATTGGTGACTGTTGAGTAATAGGATGACGATGAAGGCGGCGTTCTCACCAAAGATGAGCATACGATACGAGCAGGCCGTTAATATGGAGGGAATGACAGGCGAGTATTAAACAGTGAGCGTCTATCGTGCCTGCGGCTGTCTCTGCGCCTTCTCCAATACATATATATATTCAACGGCTGTCAGCTTCATGGTTCTCTGCTCCGGCAGAAGCGATATTATCATTGCTTCGCTGATCCGCAATAACACCGGCCACATAAGTTTCCTGGTGACAGATTCAATCTGTCGGCTTCGCTGGCCGGCTTCGCCGTATGAATACCTATGCATACCTACTAGGCTATGTACTACACACACGCGTGACGCACATGTACAAACATACATCCATTTCAGTCAAACAGACTCCATTGCGTACCCGCAACGGCCCGAAACTACGGTAAGCAGATCTGACAAACTCTGGCTATTGTACTCTGTAGGCCAGGCCAGAATAAGCGCAGGTAATGTTTGACGTGTGTTCGGTGAGTACGGGCTCTTGTTGTCCCGGAGGGCCGGGGCAATGGGGTCAATTACCTACATACATACACGTGGCTCGGCTCGCCGTGCCCGTAGAGTTTGGCTCAAGGCCATGATGAGAAGGATATCTTCTGGGAAAGATCGTTTCAGATTAGGAGGAGCAGATTGCCGTAGGCAAAGAGTGGCGCCAGCATGTAGACTGCAGTCGTTATTGAAGCATTGCACCTTTTACGTACAGAGTAGGTACATACTTCGCATCTGGACCGAACCGGCTGCGGCGCCAACACCGGCCTCCGGCGCGTCCGCGCGCAACAACCACAGCCGCGCCTTTCGCCAACGCCATTGCCGTCGATCTCCAGATTTTCAAGGTCACCCGAGGTACCTAAGCCCCGACTCCTGCGGCCTGCCTCAGAAGACGAGTCTGCAGATGCAGAAACCGCGACCTTGTTCATGATAAGCCCAGACACTAGATACTAGAGTGCAGACTCAACACCGCGGCCGCATGTTGCAGACACGTCAGCGGCGGAGAATTCACGCCAAGCGATGCAAATCTATACATATCAACACGAGCGTTGTCTCCAAAACAGGCTAAATTCCACCTTACCAGTATGTAATTCCTGGTTCATGGACGTGCGTCTCGCAGCCAGTGGGACAGGATCCGAAGCGGGCTGTCGCCAGATGGGTCACTCGCCCCGAGAAACCCTCCCTCATTGTCACCGAGAGTTTTCCAACTTCGCAATCATTACCGGGCAGGAGTGGTGATTGAAACCGTGCTTATAGATGTAGGTATAAATGAAGGACCGTCCATCTTAACGGGACCCAAGGGTGCGTCATTTCGGCAAGTTCCACGTCAAGTTACCACAACCGCACTACACGTATTGCCAGATAGACTGTTGGATAGTACGGAGTATGTACTCCGTATAATGAGAGGGAAACTCTCAGCATTACGATGTCAGGACTCAGGCTCAGTGCCAGGCATGCACCAGACTGTACGGAGTACATAGGTACATACCTAATAATGTACGTGCATGCGTACATACGGAGTACCTATGTACAAACCAGGAATAGGCTCCAGCAGACTACCGGGCATCATATCCCGATCAACTAAGGCAGCCCCTGCAAACCATGCGGGAGGGCCCGCTCTCAACTGCTCAACGAGGTGAGGAAACAGTAAAACCTACCCTCCCAGGGCCCCTGTCTACTACCCTCCCTATGTAAAAATCGACGAAAACTACCCTGCCATCATTGGTCAGATGGCTCGCCCCACCTTGGCAGGGTATGGAACCCACCGCAATTCTCGGACGGTAAGGAGACGGTAACTTGTAATCAAGGAGACGCTCCGTTTTGGCTACCGCTGCAAGTCGTCGCCGATGCAAAATGCTTATCACCAACCTCTCTCTGTATGATAGTTCAACGCTGAATAGCTCTACAACGTCTGCATCTGTAGATTTTGGCCTCTAAATAACCGCCTGACTCAGGAGAATTGACAGGTATTTTTTTTACTCACTTGCGACCGCAGCATGATGTATGAATGGCTTGTCAAATGGCT
>QEQW01000362.1:0-27351 GCA_004016085.1 Claviceps quebecensis
TGTTGTTGCTGTTGTTGCTGTTGTTGCTGTTGTTGTCCGAAGCCGTCCTATGATCGATGACTTCGAGAGAGTGCAACGTGGTCAATGCTAGAATCTTGCCATGCGAGACTTGCAGTGACGTGACCGGCGAATCCAGGTCATATTCTTTCATGCCCTTCAATTTTTTCTCGGTCAGATCCAACACATCCCAATGGATGGTCCTGTCCACGCAGAATATGATGCCGTCCTCATCTCCAACAATGGAGTAGATTGGCTTTCCAAATAACTTTTTGTACCTTGTCCAATACTGGAGTCGCGGGCCATTACTTTCTGCAAACCGAGCCTCCAGTTTGTTCACAGAGATGATGAGTAGTCGCCCATCCTTCGTGCCCACGAGAAGAAAGGCAAATGTCTTGCCGTCTTTCACATAAAGCCATTCACTGAGACCGTATATTCTGTCCCCGCGGTGTCCGAGACCAGATATAAACTCCAATTGATTCTTGTCCTTGTCTGACGCAACAGCAATATGCTTCCCAGTATCTACGTCAATGAACTCCAGCGTCGGTTTGTCACCTTGCAGCATCGCTACCACGAGACAGTTCCATGCATGAGAATATATCACTCGGGTTGGTGTTCCGTGAAGGGGAATGCATCGAGGAACTAAAGCGTAGTGCGGCGATAAGTCTGCAAATAATAGCCCTGAATCTGCGAGTACCATTATTGAGGTATGTCCGGCATGGCCTGACAGACTTAGGCCCAGGCTGAAAGCCGAGTGGACCCGGGGTGACGGCATAGAGGAGTTATTGGAATCCGTCAACCATATGTAGTTCTTGGATTGAAAATGGAGGTGAGTCTCTGAGAATTGCGTCATCATTACAAGATTGTTGTCTACGCATGCTAATGCTGCGGTGACGCCGTCGAAGGGATCATGCATTGGAAAGACGTCGACTGGAGCAACACCCATCACCTCGCTTTTCCAACTGATGGGCTGCAATTCTTTAACACATAACCTAATTGTGAGAAGATGTCCACACCGAGTTCCAGCAACGAATATGGTAGCATCGAAACTTGCATAGACTGCACAAATACTCGTCAACGGCTCAAAGTCGTACAGATCGCTCGCTTGTCCTTGAGACGATTGGTCATCTACAAAGACCAAGTCTATAATCTTATGTCAGTCAAAACATCAGTCAGCCTGAGTGCAATGATAGCTTACTTGACTTTCTGTCCACGACTTGACTCGTGATGAGTTTTCCATCTAGTGAGGATACGGAGATCCAAGAGACGCCATCCACAGCCGAGGCAACAATCACAAGCGTGTTTCCGGTAACTTCGAATATCGACCCACACGTCACCTCTCCTGGAACATCCCAGCTCTGGACAAGACTGGTTCGCATTCCATTGATGGCAATGATGTGAATCTGATACGCTGACGAGCTGCTCGTGGTGCCAAGAGCTACCACGTCATTTCCACAGAAGGCATTTTCCACAGTTCTATTTTCCATCGGAAGAATGTCTTCAAGATAGTGCCGTGCATTGTGCGACGCTGTCATCAGAGATATGCATCTCTCCGTGACTTGAATGATGAGTCCCGAATCAGTCTGATGTGCATCTAAAGTTCGGGAAGCCAGGTCGAACGCAGTTCTATCAGCTTCTAAGGAGTCAACCTGCGCGAGATCTTCGGAGAAACGAAGTACAACAGACGCATCAGGAAGGGCCAATAAACCATAAAGGCCATGAGCTTTGGGGGTTCTGTCCATAAAGAATCCCCAAGACCGCCTCGTTGGTTCGCCTGGATCGAGCTCCAGTCCAATTCGCCCTTGGATTCCCCATCGCCACTGCGTCAAGGTGCCTTTCATTCCCCGACCAGACGCACTGAAGAGCATGTCAGGTTTCAAAGAATATTTGTTCGACTCTGGTAACGAACTCCTTGCGGAAGTTGCCACGTCGACGACCGGTGACCAGTTTGGTAGCACACTAACTCGCTCAAGTTCAGTCCTTGGCGCCAGCTAAAAGATGAATCTCAATCAGCGAAAACATTTCACGACACGTTATACAAGATGCCCGAGACCTAGTTGTAGCCTCGAGGGGTAGGGGCACGATCATACCTTCCACACGCCGCCAGGCCCAGAATCGCCGCCAATGACAAGAATATCAGCAAAAATATCGTACGCCGTGGTGAAAGCCGTGTTAATATTAGCATCGAGGGGTCCCACGTTCACCACGGAAAGCATTAAATCCGGGGCATCGATCTCGATATGAAGTATGGCTCCATCCTCGCGTGCCAAGTATATGATGTCGGTCTTTTCAAAGTACTGCTTCCGACGGAATGGTCTGGACCATGCCGTCCAAAGGGGCTCTGCCAAGCCATGATGTAGACGTGTTCTGCCGGGTGGGTTCGTCGGCAGTGTCTCAAATACGGGAGCACCGGAAAGGCTGTTTTTCACAATACCGATTTCGAGTTGCGAAACTATCATGAAAGCGGTACTGAACCGCAGAGGAATCAGAAGAGACGGCATGCGGTGTTCTTTGGGCATTCTGGTGCCCATGTTTTCCATTGCGAATACATGATTGAGATCCTGACCGAGTTCCCATTCGTATAGCACCATACGAGTAATTGGTTCAGCAGATGTCCTCTCCTTCTTTGTGACCATCAGAATAAGGATGATGTGACTGTCGTCCCCAGTTCGTGGGTAAAGAAATTGGACTTTTTGGATAATTCCTTTGAAAGCACGAATTCGGTGGGACCTTACAGGATCTAGCGACCCGTTTAGACGATACTGTGCATCTATCTCGTGCCTTGACCGGAGCTCATGTACCACTAGAATTCCGTCTGGGGATGCCGCGGCCATGTAGCGTGACGTCGAATTAACTGAAAGAAGGTGGCCCATGTAGGTTAGATTTACCGGGCTTTCATGCTTAGTGAATACGAAAGCTAGGCCTGATTCTGGTTCCCAGCGAAGGCAGATATAAACTGTGCCACCACTCTCAAGCATCAATACCAACAGTTGAGGTGCAAGAGCTTGGTCGTGAAAAGCATCGCCTGATTCCGATGGATTCTGCATCAATGTGTCTTCATCTTCCGACTTGATCATAGCGGCGTCGTCATCGTTGTCCAGGCCATGTTGAAGCGAGTCTCCAAGCACCGCCGCGCCCCTTATACGGCAGCCAAAGTCATCTTTTCGTGCCACCTCATGAAGTTGACCATCAGGTTGAAGTTCGCTTATTTGAACGAAATGATCCTATTAAGCTGGTCAATGAACTGGTCGGACTTTCGAATCTGATGACTTCCTCGCTTTCGAGGGGCATCTGCAGAGCCAAGCCGTTACAGAAACATGCAATATCATCCGAGGAGCGTTCAAGGGGCCGAAATGGTCGTGGAAGTCACGTTTCATGAGACTTCTCTACCTCACCGCCCACGGTGGCCGCTATATTACTGGTTTCACTCGTGTGAATTTTCACGTGCAGTGACAACAGTAAGGGTCAAGAACCTGATGGCATAACCCGAGAAGGAAAAGCAAATCGTGACAAAGAACAAACAGAGCAACGTACTCCAACAAACGCGATATCGTTGTAAGCTTTTGATCTCAGGCGGGCCGGAAGAATCCAATGAACGATGGGGCTCTCTACAACAGTTCGAGATAGCACGCCACAGGCCGGAGGATTCAGATGTGACCTTGTCGCCTCTCGTTGAATTGATGATGCTTCGAGGGCGGCTTGGAGGTTGACTGTCTCGGTCACCCATTCGCCTTCTCTAAGAATGCTGGTTTGGAAAGCCATGATTGCAAAATCATGGCAGCCTGCCTTTGGAGCTCGAAACTTGGTGGGGAGCGAGAAGAAACACACGTTCAAGTGGAATACCCATCATATGTAGATAACGGTCGTCGTGTTGTTACACCAGCCTGCAGAGTCATGTGACGTAGCTTCCTGTGCACTTTGTATATAAAAATTGTTGAAATTCGCTTGCGGTACAGGCATTGCATTGACGATGCCAGACATGCTTATTGAATTATGCTATAATTACTCAACACTCTATAAATCGTGCTTTGAACACACATAGGTACATATGTAGATAGGTACATGGAGCCGAAAGGATCTCTGAAAACCAACGAAAAAGAGGTCGGGGCCCTGTGATTCACGCTGGGTACAGTAACTGGATACATGTACATAGGTACCTATGTGCCTAATGTAGGTAGGTACAAGGTAGTACCTATGTATACACATCATATGCACCGCCACGTTGTGGCATAGCTCCTTGATGTCATCACGTTTTCCCCCGACCATCTACCGATCTCGTACCTGTACTGTGTACATCGCAAGAAACGAGAACACCTACATATTTTGCGACGTTCCCTTCGATAACCCGGCTCCAAACTCCCAAAACGGCCGCACACAATCTTATGGATCTGCAGAGTCAATCCACTGAGGCACTGACAGGGTCAATAAGCAGTGATGGAGACAATCTCGAGACGAAGGACGTGTCGTGCGACGAACAGATAGGTCGCGCCCTTTATGAAAAGAAATCTGACGAAATACGAGAAGCGTGCAAATGGAGGGATGTGCAAAAGCTAAGAAGTCTTGCCGAATCGACAGATGGGCTCCTCAGTGATGAGCTACGGGGGCTTGCCTGTATGCATATGTAGATGTCCTTTGTCCTCTGGCTACTTATCATGACCTGATCTCACAAACATTCCGAATATTCGCATTAGATGACTAACTACCCTTATATTGGAACCGCAGGGCCTGTTCTGATGGGGCTTTGTGTCGATACCTCTAGTTGCAGTGCCGACTCTAGTGATGGCGACACGGACACCGACCGTAGTTGGGAGAGGCTACCGCAGCATCGTGACGAAGAACAAGTACAGCTTGATGTGGATAGAGCGTTCGTCTATTATCCAAGAGGTGCGTGTATGAGAGTTTTACATAAACTAGAATCCCAAAGAAAAGCGCACTTCATACCCTCGATGAACTTTCAACGCCAGAAGTGTCTTGACATATGTCTTGCTCTGAAACTGACCTCGGGGTTCTTTCATATTTATCCCCCGCGCAGATAAATCCGAGGCAGACATGAAAAAGTGCAAATCAGAATTGCTATCGCTCATCCTCGAAGTATTACGCCGACACCCATATCTGTGCTATTTCCAAGGCTATCATGACATATGCCAGGTGTTCCTCCTCGTCTTGCGGCCGCCGTGGCGCGCCTCCGTGGTTGCAAGACTATCCATCCTCCGCATACGGGACTTCATGCTCTCCAGCCTGGAACCAACGACCGCACAACTTAGATTACTGCCTGATCTTCTGGCAAAAGCCGACCCCAAGCTTCGACAACATATTGCAACCATAGAACCGTTTTACGCCCTCGCAGGTACACTCACAATGTACGCGCACAATATACAGGCATACCGTGACATTGCACGTCTTTTTGATGTTTTCCTCGCCAGAGAGCCCGTCTTTCCCATATATGTCTTCGCTCAGATTGTCATCAACCGCAGAAATGAGGTGTTAGACATTGTAGAACCAGACATGTTACAAGTCGTACTGTCAAGAGTACCACCAAACATGGACCTTGAAGCACTGATCGCTGAGGCAACTCGTTTGTTCGACCGCTTTCCACCACAGCATTTACCTTACTGGCGGCATATATCCAAATACAGCTCTTTGAAAACGGCCAGAGACGTTGACCATTGTGCCAACCAGTCCCTAGAAGAAGGCTACGGATATTTCGAAGAGCAAGTCAAACAAGTCCGCTGGGCGGAATTCAGGGAGAAAGTGTCGATTACACTCTGGAAGTACCGCCGGCCTATCAGATTGTTGGGTGCTGCCGCGGCGGTCGCCATGTTAGCCTACGTTTTACGGCGAAGTCCGTCCTCATATCGCTATCTCATGCCTGTTACTCGGTAGAGCAAGCAAGTACTGACACAGGCAGTGTACACTCAACACTATTCTTAGCATGGAAGGCAAATGATCTGCAGATACCTGAATGGAAACTAGTATTCTTTCTCTCCTTTCTATATTGCAAAATTCCTTCTGACAATGAAAAAGAACTGTGAGCTTTCTATGTAGACTTTCTCTCTCAGCTATTTCACAAGGTTATGATATTGGCGAGGCACGTGAGTGCAGAGTTGCTTTCCTTATAGTACCTATTGCAAGCGGCATCATAAAGCTTGAGGGAGACGGAGTGAATCACGCGTCTTCTCGATGCACTGCTTTCAGTCTTTCAAAGTGCTTCTGTTGTTCCACGGCAACTTTGCCCGTCGTATCCCCAATGATAGTCAAAATGAGGGAATAGTTGTTGTACAGAAACCGATCGCTTTTTCGGTTGTCGCCACCATACGACAGGCTCTGTTTGTTAAGAAATGCCTCGACTTCTGAGCGCAAACGGTGGAGGCTTGCTGCGACTGGCTCGTCGTCTCCAGCTTCCGCACTCAGAACCAGGAACCCGTGAAGAAGCTGACCGAAGCGTTGAGTCACAACATGGGGAGCAGACGTCATTTTGGCAGCGTCGCTTGCGGAACGATGAGATTTATTAGGCAAGTTAGTCACTAGTTGGCGGACAGATTCGCAGTGTCTATCCATGACGACTTGTAGCCTTGGCCAAAGGAGCATGTTAGTACCATTGATGTAGTTGTCCACAGCAGGCACTTTGCGACGTTGAAGTTCAAATGCAAGTTTCTGATTCAGTCGAATACAAAGTAAGATGCCCAATGCATCGTATGTATCAGACACGAGTGTCTTCGAAAGTGTTTGACCCATCTCAAAAGTAGACTCAAAAATATGAGTGAAAATTTTGGAGATATGGGAATACGACAAGGCCGGAGAAAAAAAGCTTGCCAGGAAGGTATACTCCGCCGTCGCATTGTCTATCAGAGCCAAATTGAAGTGATGGAACTGGATCTCTAGATAGCGCGTCGTCTGGTCCTCGTCAGCAAGGTACGACGATAGCGCCGTCTGATTACTCGTTTTGAGCAAGTCTATCCTCCGCCCCAAGTTGAAAGCATCATGGGGCGGGCCTGCAGTCCGTGTGCTTGATAGTACAGTTGCCATTCGCATTGTGTCTTCGTGGCCTAGGGTGTCTGACTTATCGATGACGTGAGTCTTGATGCTGGCCAACGCTTGCTGGTATCTGGCGAACTGCGTTTGATAGTACCAACGCATCGTGTTCATATAAGCGCGAGAGATTTCTTCCGCCAGTGCCGCATGACGTCTGTGAAGAAAGCTATATAAATCTCTGTATCGAAGAAAGTTTTGTTGCTGTATGAGTTGAGCATTAATGTGTGGCGATCGGAGTGCTTTTATCTGGGCCACAAGAAAATCTCGAATACGTTCAATAGCCTTCCAGGAATATCAATATCAGCATAAATCTTCCGAAGGTGTGATAGGTAGCTAAGCGCCTACGTACCTTGAGCGTAAGCTTTTCTAACAGAGGACCGAGCTCTGCAGATGCTCTACTGGGTCGATTTCCTGAGATGATTTTTTTGTCGTATGCTACAGTCCTCCGATCCAATTCGCATATGATCTTAACCCAAGACTCATCTAGCTGGCCCGTGGATATCTTAGTCACAACTTCAGGGGATACAATCAGCTCTTCCACGACCGGCCCCAAAGCCTTCTCGACATCTTTGCGGTTCTGTAGTCGTCGGTTCAACGCCGCGGAGCGTTCTTGTAGTGATTCAATATCAGCAGATACAGAAGCGAGATCATTTCGAAAATCAATCAAGTTCAGCTCGACGGAATTAAGCACATCGTCGCAAGCAGTGATGGAACGATGGAGGCCTTCGAACGTGGTTCGCTCTTTTTGATCTGAGTGGTACGCATTAGATATAGCTTTTCGTATGACATATAAAATGCAGGAAGTTCAAGCTATCAAGACCTGAACTTACAGTCTTCCAGGATCTGTCCCTGCCGTGGTGCTGCCTCAATCTCATCAGGCGTTTGGGATGATGCCACTTCCCTCAAGGATAAGCCCCCAAAGTCAACCTCGAGCTCAAGATCGGCTTCCGTGATGGAGCTAGACAGGATTTTCTGGCTTTCTTCGTCATTAAACCCTTCCTCCTTTGGGGATGTCAATATCTTATTAAGGATATTCAGGGAATCGTTGACATTGGGTGTTGTAACAGATTGTCGTGGCGCGAGCCCGTTTGTTCGGCGAGGGTGGGAGAGCAGGGAATGTGAGGAATCGTTGGAGACGAGTGATAGTGACGAATTTCTTGGAGAGTGTCCAGGTCTTTGCGAAGTCACGTAAGGACTCAAGGTGCTGGACGTTCGGCGTGGGAGAGGCGAGTACGACTTGCCTCCAGGCTGCGGCGTTAGTTGACTAGATGCAGTGGATGGACCACCAGCCAGCCGGTCCAGCCACATGGTATGGTGTGGCAAGGCAACTATGCTCGACAGCTAGTTGACTGCGACTCTGAGGGTTTCGAAAGCGATCATACGCACGAGCTTCAGTTCTCAAGCTTGCACGAGATGATGACGATGGGCAGGCGCACATCATGCAAGTGGTACCTACATTGCAAGCGCAAACAAACAATTCATGCGACGAGGACATCGCATCACTTCCAGTATGTACCTGGTACATGCACCGGGATCCGCTTGGATCTGGCAAGCCAATGATGATTGGTTGTCTTGCACGACAAACAAACGACAGAAAACTTGAAAGACGGGTCACATGAGGTACACAATCTGTAATTATGTACGTAATGTGACCCAAGACGTTGGTGAATGGTGATACATACAACTTACGATAGGTACATATACAAGAGATATAAAAATCATAGGTCTTGGCACTTCCATTGCTGCCACAACTTCCAAGTGCAAGTTGACTAAAAACGAGTCATCGCAATTGAAGTCCGCTTGTTCCAGCAATTTACGCGTCTGAGCCTGACACGTCAACAATACCTATACACACGTGGCCGATGAAAGAACACACGTGTATGTTGTGCGATCAGCTTCAAAAGCGAAGCCAGCGAAGCCAAGGAAGTGACAGGCCACGAAAAGCACTTCCGCTTCACCATTTTAGGGTGGAACACGTATGTGATAGTAAGTACGCGCATGTAAAACGTTGCTCGCGATCGCAGCCGAACAACTCCAGGCTCGACGGCGCTTGTAGGCGCAGCCATAATGCTCATGTTGTTTTGTAAGTCGGTATGTTTCTTGGCACGAGGTTCATCAGTTTGCGACAGCTTGCAGCTGTACTCTATAGAAGAACCAGGAAATGAGCAGGAAAGGACTGGAAGCACATGGGGCCATTGCCTACCTTGCCGGTTGCAGAGAGCATCATAAAAGCCAATTCTCAAGCTTATGGGTTGTCGATTGCGAGCCGTCAATTCCTCTCATGACGGGCTGCGGAAACATATGAGCTGCTTCTAGGGTCTTTTTGAGGCGCTTTTAAAGTCTTTTTGAGGCTTAACTGTGCCCCCAAACTTGATGTGGTACTGTGTACATACCTCTAGCCTCCTCCTGTCCTCCTCCTGGTACCCGCCCCAGGGCCCAATCACACATGGCAAGAAAAAAATTCGAGACGGCGCACCTTTTCCCCTCCATCCTCGCTTCTCTTCTCTCGCCCTTCCTTCGACGCTTTCTTTTCCTCCTCTCCACCCACTGTACAACACCCTACTGCCTTTTGGTGTCGCTTTCCCAATTTCTTCCTTCTTCGATCAACCACGTCCGCTTTCTTGCGCAATCCATCATCATGGCTGAAGAGGTAGGTTGCCGATACTCACGCTGCTCCTAGTCCTTGCGCCGCCGGTCTGCGGCGACAGACAAATGTCGGGTAGTGGGTAAAACCACCCCGCATACTCCCCTCGTACCTGCTCCGCGATGAAGGACGCACAACGCAAAAATTCGAAGTGATGCCCTCGTACGAGAATGGGCGCTGTCGCAACCATGGTCTGCATTGGCAATCGATGAAGTGACTGACCTTTTCTTCTTGATTCGTTGTAGCACGATGTCACCTTCGATTCCGCCGATGCTGGCGCGTCTCTGACCTACCCCATGCAGTGCTCTGCTCTGCGCAAGAACGGCTTCGTTGTGATCAAGAACCGGCCCTGCAAAATTGTCGACATGTCTACTTCCAAGACTGGCAAGCACGGTCACGC
Source organism: Claviceps quebecensis (assembly GCA_004016085.1). Lineage (NCBI taxonomy): Eukaryota > Fungi > Ascomycota > Sordariomycetes > Hypocreales > Clavicipitaceae > Claviceps > Claviceps quebecensis. The sequence goes on from QEQW01000362.1 coordinate 10,074, forward strand.
CAAGGTCCATCTGGTCGCTCTCGACATCTTTACTGGAAAGAAGCTCGAAGATCTCTCTCCCTCCACTCACAACATGGATGTCCCCAATGTCACCCGTCGTGAATACCAGCTGGTGAGTTCTGATAATCATTTGTTTTGTCGTCATGTCCGATGTCACTCACGTTGTGGTTCCTAGCTTGATATCTCCGATGACGGCTTTCTCTCCCTCATGAACGAGGATGGTGACACCAAGGATGACGTTAAGATGCCTGATGGCGAGATCGGTGAGAAGATCAACAAGCTCTTCAAGGTCGAGGAGAAGGATACCAGTGAGTCGCTCTCACATCATGCCTCTGTTTTGAGAACCAATGCCACAACGTCCTATCTGCAGCAAAGAAATTTCAACTTGGATCTGGACACGTACACTGACTGGAGAATGTAGACGTCATTATTCTTACCTCCATGGGTGAGGAGGCTGCCGTCGAAGCCAAAGAGGCCCCCAAACAGTAAACGATTTAAACGAAGCCCCCAGCTTGGCATATCTCTGCTTGTAGCATTGACCCAGACCCGTCCTGGTGTGGCAAATTGGATGGAGTTTACAGTGGTTCTAGGCACTTCAGATTCACAGTGAACGATAGTTTTGGGTCGATGCGCATGGAGACATTATACGAACGGAATTGTATCGGCTAGCAGCGACTGGATACCTACGCAGTCCAGGCGCTGGGCGCTCTTCACCATTTTTTTTTGTTTTCGAGTTGACCCAGATTTTGCCAGCAGCTTCAGATCAACTGCACGGCGAGCCATACCCCATCTAAAGTTAAAAAAACAAGAACAAGAACAGAACCCTGCGGTATGCCCTACTCTTGTGCATGATATAGGACATGAGATTGACCACTACGCACATTTGCCTTGACATGTGAAAATGATGGCTCGCGTTCATCTATGTGATGTGAATCATTGTTCGTCTTTGTTCACTCATTAACCAAAGGTAGGGAGAAAGAGACCAACTAGTAAATCAAATCTAAAAGAGAAGGGCAATGAAAACAATTGAGATATGAAAGGGTGATCAATTAAGTTAAGACCAATTGGCCACTTATTGCTCGTTGTGAGTGAGAGACGATGTGACGGGATTCACGGGAATCATGCATAATTGCCGTATCTACGGAGTACTATCGAAGTACATATACATAGTTGTTGTCACCAATGAGTCATGACCATCGCCTCCTTGGTTTGTTGTTCTGTTCACAGTCGGTGGGCGACAAGGCGGGTTTAAACGGCGGGCACACTGCCAAGTTGTGCCAACCCAATCCTTATTAATTGTGCGAGCCACTTTTCGACCTCGCACATTAGCCCGTGTACCGACTACCACCGTAACTTGACAGAAAACACGGAAGCCGGGGCCACATTAGTCTCTACTGATTTGCCTTTTGCCTCTTCGATATCAAGGACCCCATTGGGCCCGATACCTTGTCATCTGCTGTCATGACAGTATCCCTACTCTCCACTTGTGTGTAGATTTGAAATCATGGATGACAGGCGAGAACTTCGCAAAATGCCCCGCGGGGAAAGGTGTCCAGAATGCGGAAGCAGGAAATGGTATCTCCAGGACGGGCTGCGGTATTGCGCCCGAGGCCACCAGATTGAAGTAAAGCCAATGATCCTTGAGTGCACGCATGGGCCAAATCAGACGTATGGCTGATACTCAGTCGCAGGGCTTCATTCAATTCGAGGTTGGCGGTGAGGAGGCCATGGGACGGACTGGCCCTGTTGCAAGGCGAAAAAAGGAAGTGAGAGAAGTAGAGAAACGCCAGCTAACCGGGCAGGAAGGCAAGAGTTTGTATGTCGAGGCTGTCCAGCTCCTGTTGCGCAAACAACTTGAATTCTTGGTACGAAAGAAGGGCCACAGACCAGAACTCGAAACTGTCGTTCGTGATCTTTGGGATCTACGGATTCGTGGATATGGCGCTAGCGTCCATGACTACGACATTAGTGAATCAGAGCCCGAGACGTTCAGCTCGCAACCTGTTGCTGCAGACATGCAAGAAAAGCTGTCGTGGAAACCGGCTTCAAGAGTACAGAGTTGGGACCCGGCGAGAGGCAACGGCTGGCCATTGCCAAGGATGCCAGAGACTATAGCGTTGTGCTATCTAGGATGCCTACTTCTCAAAATTCCCACACGCTTGGCCGACCTACAAAACTGGGTATCAGCCGGAACTATGCCATATTTGCGAGCAGTGAGTTTTATGTGTTGCCCTGAAGGTTTCGTGTAATCGTCACATTGACCAAATCTTGCGCACAACAGTACGTTGAATTGCCAGTTGAGATGCAGAAAAGAATGCCAAGTGCGTATGCAAAAGCGCTCAAGCTGCCATTAGCTGGGGGTCTCAAGGGGCATGATCTGTATCAAACTTTGCTGGATACTGTTTTTTCATACAAGGTCAACTACGAAATTACGTTTCCCGAGATGAATTGGTTTCCCATGCTCGTGCAATACGCTAAGGAACTGGCATTACCAGGTAAGCCCAAGCTTCTATCCGGCTTTCAAGTTGCAAAATATCTGACCGCACTTTAGTTGAGGTCATCAGCATTACGAAGAGGCTCGTAGCTACCTTAGACTGCTGTTTCGAGTTTCCCGCCCTCAAGGCCAGAACAACTCCCTTCGATCATCCGGAATTGAAACTGCTCGCTTTTCTAGTCGTCTCGACCAAGTTGTGCTTTCCGCTTAATCACGGCCAGTCTGTCTCGCTGGCCAGTCCGAGTCTTCCCATACCTCGATTCGACTGGGAAAAATGGAAGACAGGATACACAGAACAACTAGAGAAGCTCAGAAGTCAGATCTTAGAACGTCCTTCGTTTGAAGAATTAACTCCGGAGAAGATCACCAATCTAGAGGATGGAGAGTTTGATGCATTTGTGTCATACTTGAAAGATACCATCGGCAACAATAGTAAGTCTATCAACCATTGAAACAAAGTGGTGTATTGCAATCTCGAGCTCACACTTGTTACAGCCAAAGATACCATAACAAGTTTTTTCCCGGTCGAGCTAGATTCGCCCCCTCAACCTTCTTTCCCTGAAGTCATCGAGTCTCAAGTCGAAAAAGAAGCATATCGCGTATTGGCTGAAGCAGTCAAGGCCGACAACAAGACCGCCCCCGAGGCAAAAAGATATGAGTCGTTCCGAGCTGTCCAAGATCTGCCCGAGACTGCAAGTGTGTTCTTTAATGCGGCGGGTAAGTGTCCGGAAAAGAATGACAGATCTCTTTGATCTTTGCTATGCTAATCATGTGCATCCAGGCGATGCTGCAGGTGTACCCCTTGACATGCTAGTACGAGCTACATACAAACTAGAACAACACCTGAATTGGTGGCAGTGGAACCAGCCGGTCATTAACAGCGAATCTATAATTTATGCGAGCGTAAATTGATGTGGCGTGTTGCTAGGACCAGGTCATAACCTGTCACATAGTCACTTTTTATGTGCCATCTGCGACACTTTGTGCCACGCTTCACACGCAAAGTTCTCTGCTGAGCTTGAATATGCCAGTTTTTGATGATATAGTATGTACGCGATGCATGTATGTAAAGGATAAAAGGTAAACTCGCGCGGGACAACAACTTCGGGTGATTCCAGTTCCTGCACAAGCAACGGTGATTTAATGCACTGACAACTTGACAACGAACTTAAATTGGGATGGCTAGGATTAGGTGTTCAAGGTTAGAATTAGGTGGTAGGTGGTATGAATACCAATATGGGGTGGTATAAATAACAATACTCTAAAATTAACTTGAGAAGTTGAGTCCTTGACTCTCGTCGGTAAGACCCACCCTTTCCTTGATTGGTATATCATGGCTTAGCTTGCACTTGACATGTGACCCAGCATGTGACCTAGGGTTTTCTATTCTGCTTGCTTGGGCCCCACCAACTTTGCGCGCAGAGTTGTTCGGCAAGAGGAATCTTCATCATCGTCAGCGTCACAAAATCAGTCAAGAGTAAGTGGATGCATCAGAATGCTGCACGATGAAATGGGCGCCAGTACTGACAATTTACAATAGTGCAGATGTAAGCCCGAATTTTAGCGACGACCCTGACACGATACTTATCTCTCCGGTTGATTTGCTGATATCCGTTGCAGTTTCGTCAAGACCCTCACGGGCAAGACCATCACTCTTGAGGTCGAGTCCTCGGACACGATCGATAATGTCAAGTCCAAGATCCAGGATAAGGAGGGCATTCCTCCTGATCAGCAGCGATTGATCTTTGCTGGCAAGCAGCTCGAGGATGGTCGAACGCTGTCCGACTACAATATTCAGAAGGTTTGTCTAACTGCGCAATCAACCCGTTTACGACACACTGTGCAGGGTCTGGACTCGCGGAATTGCCAGAAAAAAAGTCAACGATAAGCGGTGGCTAATTTACGCGAATTGCAGGAGTCCACTCTTCACTTGGTCCTCCGTCTCCGTGGTGGTATCATCGAGCCCTCGTTGAAGGCTCTGGCCTCCAAGTTCAACTGCGACAAGATGATTTGCCGCAAGTGCTATGTATGTCTTCAAATTACACCTCTGGCCAAAAATTCTGCAGTCACCCCAATTTCATTCAATTAACAGATGCCTCCAGGCCCGTCTCCCTCCTCGTGCCACCAACTGCCGCAAGCGAAAGTGCGGACACACCAACCAGCTTCGACCCAAGAAGAAGCTCAAGTAAACGGTTCCCCCAATGGATGTGGCGTCTGGATTTTTACGGCATTCTGGAGATGGCAAGAACAAAATCGCTTTCCGATGGACGAGTTGGTCTTGTTCCTATTATAGCATATGCAGCTCAGGCAATACGATCTCGATAATGCTGGAACGAATAATTGACTCCCGTTGAGGCCCGCCGACTTTTTTCTGGTGATCTAGTCGTCGAACTATCCTGAGATCGGCCCTGGATAAGCAGAAACTTTGTCTGAAGATACAATCATCGTGATCTTGTTCTTGTTCTTATTCTTCCCAATCTCTCGTTTGCTCTTTTGCACCCGTCAAATGGCCTCTCAAGGCAGGATCGTACATGAACACCTAGTGCCAGCCATCAGCCAAGGACCAGATTCGTCTAAACTTCAAGTACCCCCAAGCCACAAGAACGACTCTGAGTCCATGTGCGTAGAGCCAAATAGAGGCGGTATTTCGCCCACTTGATGGGAAGTGATGGTGGTATCGTATAGAGTGTTAGGTAAATATGTCCCTTGTCGAGTGTCGTGCACGGATAAAGCCCGGTCACCTGGCTCCACAGACAAGCAACAAGAACTTGGGGCGAGCGACTGTGTACATGTGTCCCCAATGCCCATACATAGTTGTGTGAGCAGCACTGAGACGTAGGTTGAACACCAACAACTCGCAATGCGATAACTCTTTTCTGGCTCATTCGTCGACTCACCAGCCACTGCGACCGTGTCCGATTGTCAGCATATTTACCTACGTCTTTCGGCGACCTTGTGCAGATTATAGAAAGGATATATACACATGTCACAGCGCCATCACCATGTCAGGGTCAGGCTATGACGCGGTGGTAGACGTGGACGACGAGGTAAGAGACGAAACGCCCGCTGTCATGATGCTGTCTTCAGACTTTTCCAGTGTGAAAGACTTCGTTGAATGGGACGTGAAATCCATTAAGCCCATGCTCATGATCCATTTAACCGCAGGGCGATCTAGGTCACACTGATCTCCAAGAGGATCTCGAATTCCACACCTCCAACTTCGACGAGACATCCCAGGCCGGTCGCAAAGGCGCCTCTTCCGCGCTCCCTCCTCCAGTGACAGCATCGTCCTCACCTCCCGGGAAACGTTTTCTGTGGTCCATCTCGTTCTATTCCCAGTTCTTCGATGTTGATACATCGGCCGTACTACAGCGCTGCTGGGCAGCCTTGTACCCGCGGGCCAACTTCCTCGATGTTCTTGAAGGCAACCCAGACCTATACGGCCCATTTTGGATCGCTACCACTGTGGTATTGATCCTGTTCCTTGGTGGTACTATCAGTGACTGGTTGTCGAGCAGAGGAACTGCGCAATTCGCATATGATTTCAGGCTCTTGAGTGGTCAGTTCTTTTAGCCCTTGCTTTGCGTTTGTCCCGACCAGCTTGCTCGTTTAATGTCACAGTCTCGAAGGAGGTGGTGGCCCCTGCTAGTATTGCAAGGACGTGTCTGAACGATCGGCCGCATAAGCTGCAATGGTTAACTCAAATCATATCTTCTAGGGTCTGCTGGCCTCGTTTATGGCTACACGCTCTTCATACCTATGGTGCTCTTCCTCGCGCTTCGCTACTTTGGCAGCGAATCGGCCAATCTCCTCGAGTGCTGGGCGCTGTATGGCTACTCGAACCTCATCTGGATCCCCGTGGCCATTATAAGTTGGTCGCCCATTGAGATTCTGAACTGGACATTTGTAGCCGTTGGCTTCGGCCTGTCTGTCACATTCCTGATACGAAATCTGTATCCCGTGCTGAGCGCCACAGATCGTCAAGTAAGCAAGGTGCTTCTGATTATTGTCGTGGTGCTACACGCTGGCCTGGCCATCACGATCAAGATTCTCTTCTTCGCGCACAACAGCCCTGCTGTGAAGAAACCGGCTGGTGATGGTGACAAGCCCGTCGGCGATAACCCAGCAGCCCTCTTGTTCTAGAAGACGAGTCAATTGTTTATGACTGGGATCTGCCTAGAGTGACATTCTGGCCTTAAGCGAGAGGGGGGAGGTGGTGAAAGACGATAAAGGCATGCTTCTTTATCAAACATTTGAAATGCATTGGCGGTTCGTTGTTGTATCATAGCTGTCCTGAAACGGAGAGGAAGAGGCGTCGGCTTCGTCGCAGAGAAAGGATTTTGCTTGCAACAACACGGTTTCAGCATCCAGGACGTCACCTACCCTACATTTTCTATAAGTCAAAGTTGTTTGTTTCTCACAATCTGCTCATGTTCCGTCTATTCCCCTGTTGTCTCTAGATGTGAGGGTTATTTTGTTTCCATCGCCTACGTAATGTCACAATAGAGATATCAATTCGTTTATCGGAATCCAGATTACTCCACTCCACTATCCAAAGTAGACTCAACCCAAGTAGTTCATCCTCATCCCGGGTCCAGCGATTCTCGTCTTGGCTCGACCTCTTTCTGTCTCAACCCTTCAGAGTCTCTCAGCCGGGCCTCCCTCCCTCACCCACTCTAGCCAACTTCCGTGATACACCCCCACGTTTTCAAATCCCATCTGTCTCGCCAACTGAGCCGCTGTTTCGGCCCTTACCCCAGCCTTGCAATAAAACACCATGTCCCGTGCTGGCGGGTCATCACTCTCATGGGCTTCCTCTTCAGAAACCTCGTGCTTGTGAGCAAGGTCATGGAAGAAAGCCTCGACTCTCCCGAGGGGAATGTGAATTGCTCCGGGAATTTTACCCGTTTCTTCTAATTCGTAAAGTTCTCGGACGTCTTTCAATTTCGCATTTCCATCGCGGACGCATCCGCCAAGAGAAGTCAATGATACTGCCTGTCTTGCAATCTTTGTTCACGTCTGGTTCTTCCTCTCGGATAACTCCACCCCTCCGGTCACTTGAAGAAAAAGAGGAGCGAAGAAGGAGAGAAAGGAGAAGAACGGTCGACATCCACATCCTGACCACACCAAAGGAAACCTCAATTCTCAAGAACAGAACCGACAGAACGGGGGGAAAAGAAAGAGAAAGGTCTCTACGCACCAATGATAGTCACACCCATTCCCGGCGAGTTTGTTCCCTTGTTCTTCGCTACTAACTCCTTCATCTCCTTAAATGACCACTGCCCCGGCTGCAGCCTGTTCTCTGCATGCGCATCCGAGTTTGTCGATGTCGCCCCTTTCTCTAGCCGCAGCTCGGCCGGCCGCTTATCTTGAAGATGCCTCAAGGATCTCGCAGTATTTGAAAGCCATCCCTTATGATTCTGCCTGCTTTGACTCGAAACGATATGACATCTATATTCGGCGAGGGCATTCGCTGGGGAAAGCCGTGTCGTTCTAGGTCGCAGAACCGCTGGAAGGATGCTCTTGGTGGGATGTAAAGTGCGAAACATTGCTGCGTTGCGAGGTGCGTGTCCTACGTCGAAATCGAATGCGCACGTTATTGTACGTAGAACATTGTCATGGATATATCATATGACAGAATAATAGCCGGGTGATTCGGGTACGTTGTCATAGACGGACTTGGAGTGGAGCGAAGTCATTGATTCCCCCCCGTGAGCGTGGTGGCACGGGCAATGCTAATTGCACAAGGTATGTACATATGTACAGAGTACCTACGGAGTAGTAAGATGGTGACTCGTGAAGCTAGACAACTTATTGGTAGCTGGCGCGACAACAAGAGAAGCCAGCCTTCGCGCAAACCTTGAGGAGGCCAAGTTGAAGTAAATCTTGCTGATATACCTAGCTACTTGATTATTATTATTATTACTCTAGATGGCTACTTGATACTGGATGGTAAGATCGCCAGCACTGTCACTACCTTAGGTACCTAGGTATGTAGTTACAACAGGGAAGTGGAATGAGAGATACATTTCAAATTTGTAATTATACAAGGTACCTAATTCAGTAAGGTATACCGTAGGTACCATACGTACCTTAGGTACATAGTAGAAGAGCTACCTAGCTCCAAAGCAAATCCACCTACGGAGCATGATTATCCGGACCCTACACGAGGTAGGTACCTGGTATGTACCTGGTGGAACTCTTGCGGCTTCAAAGCAAATCCACCTATGAGGCTAGGTACCTAATGATTATCCGCGCGTTATTATGCGGGGATGACTTCATGCCGACGGTCGTACAAAGGACTCAGGACTCAGGAGCGAGCTAATAAGCAACGGGTTATGTAATGCTCTACGCTTCCAAAACTATTTTTCCACCAGTAACAACAATAGGCAATGCCAATTCTACTTCACATGATATCATGCCCGATCGATCCGAATAAATCGTGTAGCCGCTTTGTGTTGTAACTTGTCGGTATGTACATAAGTTATAACTACGGTATGCCGGATGAATCTGGCCGCGATCCCGATGGATTGCAAGCCAGCTCCACGTAGTTCTTTGTTTGAATGCCCTCTGGGCCACATGAGGCGCAAATTTCTCACGCTTCCCACGTTCACGGGTATTGCTATCAATCTAAATCAACACACGACCAAGTAAAGAATGGGGACACATCTCTGATCGTCCGTCAAAGACCCCAGGTGTAAACCTATGCTTGGAAAAAATATGTACACAATTCGATCTCCAAGCTTGTACTCGTTGTTGGAGCAATGAAGACCCGAGTGCGCTCCCTGCCCCTTTCTGTCGCCACGGCCCCGGTCGGCGTCGATATTCCAGTCCAGGGCACGCCGAAGTGCGATAAACATATGCCTGAAGACTGACTGATTAAGATTATGTAATTACTCTTGAATCTCCTCGATTATAACGTCTGGTTGATCGTAAAGTCATCGTCACTGTTCTCCTTCCCAAAGAACTCTATGTGCGTACCGTCGTTTCCTGGACCCACCCAGTGCACACTCCTGTCACTGACAATCATTTCGCCACGGCTCAGGCCTGTCGTGTTCGCGTCGTCTTTCAATGACACGAGCCATTGTGGCCAGATGCGCCATTCATGTGTGGATGAAGGTATTTCCTTCACTTAACTTTCATCTCTTGCTTGATGGTTGAATCGTAAGATCGCCTACCACTCACGTTTCTCAAACGTCAGAGGGCAGTCATCCTGTTTGCTCGTTGTCAATGGTAAGAAACTATCATCACGAGTTCATCGAGTCAGACTGACCTTGGGGAAGATGGTGGCAAACACCTTGATCTCTTCAGACAAGGGCGTGGCGTGATGAGTCCACTTCAACTGGCAGGAAGCCTTGCCGAGAAACAGAGCCAGGTTTAGTTGCGCGTAAACTTGACCGAGGCAGTAGTGAGGTCCGGTCCCGAAAACCAAGTAGTTCTTCGCACCTTTCACCTCAGCATCTCCAGAGTAGTATCTTTCAGGGTCAAAACAGTCGGGGTTCTCGTACACATCAGGGTCATGCAAAGCCATATAAGTGGTGGGGATGACCATGGAGCCTGTCGCAAGTTGTTAGCGCCTTGAACCGAGACCACTGGACAACGTGGCCACCCTTGCCATCCTTGGAAGGAATGTATTGCTTCTCACCCTTTGGAATAGTGTACGATTCAGTGATGGGAAAAGGCTTCTTCACCAAGTAGGGAACCATGAGCACCGGTGGGCGGTATCGAAGTAGCTCTCGCACAACCGCACGCGTATAAGTAAGAGACTCGAGCTGTTCCATGCTCAGTTCCGCATTGGGATCTCCATTTCGAACTTCCATGTTCTCCTCGCGCACACGATCGAGGACGTCAGGACGTTGCGCCATTACCTGGAATAACCAAGTGGCAGCGCTACTAGTGGCATCCTGAGAAGCGAATAGAAACGTGAAGATGGTCTGTGAAATTTCGTAGTCGGAGAACATACGGAGGAGAGGAGAAGGCTTTTCCAAGCTGTCCGAAGCTTCACCCTTGACCTCAGCCTCGCGCCAGCGCTCGGACTGAACCATCTGTGAAACCCAGCCGTCCATGATGCAAGTAATCTCACCGCCGGCAGCCATTCGAACTTTGCTTTTTGCAGCACACTTGGCAAACTCGAGAAGAACCATGTCCGCAGCCTTTTTGCCGTACCAGGTCTTTGTGAACGGTAGAATAACTGGGAAGTTGACCAGCTCCAGAGCAGCGGTGATAAGATAGTAATCATCTGCAATTTTCTTGACGGCAGCGTCAGACATGTAGTGGCCAACAAAGGTGCGACAAGAAACGGCACACATGAGCTCACGGAACTCAGGCATGAAAGGAATAGGCTTCCCGTCGTTCTCATTGGTAACATTGACAAACTTCTCAAAGTATTTTTTATAAACCTCCTCTTGGCCCGGCAGGTAGCACTCGAGAGCCTTGCGAGTGAAGAGGCCATTGAGGCCTTTTCGGAAGTCGACATGTGCCTTGCCATCGAGGAACACCCAGTTGTCGTGGCCTAGCAGTTTGTGCGCGACGTCGACGACACAAGGCTTGACAAACATAGGGGAGTTGAGGACTTTTCGTGCCATATCTCGGGTCGACGCGATAACTACAAATCTGATGGAGATGTTAGCTTGCGGTGCAGCTTAGACATCGGCTTCAAGCAAAGAGTGAGGACATATGTACTTGTGGAAGACTGAGACGCAGCTGAGAGGGCCGCTGGCCCATTTGGCATAATACTCTTCGAATTTGGGGTTCATAGACTGCAGAAACGGTCCAATGAAGGGCATCTTCCATGCTGGTCCGACGATCGAGCCTTTGCTCATCACGTAGCTGACTGTTTTCCAAGTCAGCATAAGTTGCGCCCCCTCTCTTCACGTAGAAGCAGTCTCCACGCGGTCATGTAGACGACAATGCGGCAACAACGCACTTTGGTCATAGACGATACACATGGCGAAAATGGTTATTAGAATGGTCCACAGGCTGACAGCAGAGACAGCACCGACAACGGTGTCCAGCTGAGTATGGACGTTCATGTGGCCATATTTCGAGCCCACAGGCATCGAGGTAAACGCGAATGTCGAGATGTTTGCAGCCATTCTGGATTTTGGGCGCGATGGCAAGAGCTCTCCCAGTTCGCGGGACTCTGATGTGACGATGTGCTGTGCAAGAAGGGTTGCTACTGTGCTGATCTGTCGCGAGGGATGCTTGAGTCTTTACTGGGGTAACGCTTTGGGACAACAGATCGAGACAAGAGATTAGACAACAGATCGGGATAACAGGTTGGGACTAGGTAGGTACGGAGCCTACATTTAGTGGACGTCGCACTCGGAGTCTCGAAGTACCGGCCGGAAACCTCACCCTTCGGCGCATGGAAAATGATGTAACCAGAGGAGTCAAGACTGAAAGCTACATACCTAGCAGGGGAGGAACAACGGGCAGGTACACGCGCGGTACCAACAATCGTGTGACATGAGACTCGCATGTATGATGTGGCTCATTACCAATTGTTCTTGCTCACTGCTACGTACTATAGCAGACTGCAGTTTGACCTGCGGAGTATGTACACACCAGTAGCTTCTCAAGTCACTTCATTCCTTTGACTGCGAGGTACAAGACCTTGAAGTCGCTGGCTAACTACCTATTAGGTACCGGTATGGGCCCGGGATTCGGTGAGAATTACTACGAAAGGTGCTTACTTTTACTTCCTCGATGTCTCCTCATTCGAAATTGCCCGCTAGTGGGCAGATGCTACCATGGCACTTGGGTATGGAGAGGCAAATTTGTGAGACTTGATGAGTTTATTCCAAGCTCTTGAGTCTTGACTGTATACACCTGAAGTCAACGCGCATACACTACATTATAATGACTTCAAGTGTACATTTGTGATGAGGAGCCAAACGATGGCTAAGGAAAGTCTGGGCTTTGCTATTCCGATCCCTGCCTCCTGCCTGGTCACTTTTAGTGATGACGGGACAAGGGGGTCTAGCGCCTGACAACCAACCCTGGTCGTCGGAGACAGCAGCTGTGTTGAGTCTTGACTCATAAGTCTCCGATGTGGGCTAACAGAGAGTCCCCCCACTCTTCATTCGCGCTTGTTCCCGGTAATTTTTTTTCCTTACTCCGTACATATGTACCTGGTACCAGGTACCTATGTATTCCTCGCTCAGTGCTCACTGCTCACTGCTCACACTGTTGGCCGGTGCTTTGTCTCGGCCATCTGCCTGATAATCTCTCCGACAGAGATTTTGCATTCCTTGGGGAGTAGGAAATGACTTGTCATGCCACAGACACATTGCAATCTTACGATGATATGTATATACCTATGCATCGGCCTTTCAAATTACATGTTGGCACGTACATACATGTAGTACAAATTTTCACGGGGCTTCACACGGCAGCGTAGGTACCTAGGTAGCTGGGAGGGGCGCGGAAATAAAACTCCCGTGGGATGTGCGACTCCTTCTCGGCGCCGAACAGCGCACATCGGACGAGATTTGTGGGAGCCAAGTCAGCGTCATACGGTATACCGTGTGTAAATGTAGGTAAGTACCTAGGTGCATAGCCGCCTATAATCCGACAAATTTTCAAGTGGGAGCCCATCTTGCAGGTGCGGCACCTTTCCTTAGGTACCTACTGTACATAGGTACTCTACATACATTCGTGTTCGTATCCGGCCCACGCCGTTTTCATCGCCTCGCTGCCAATGTTTAACTGCAATTAAAGTTCGAACATTCAAAAAGGGAGCATCGTTCATAGGTAGGTATTTTCCTCACTTCCCGAACCAACTTGCCTGCGGTCAGCTGACGGTTTGGGGACCGGGCTACAATTATTGATACATACCTACATACTCGATGATACTCCGTACTGCGCATCGCAGCAACGGTGTGCCTGTGCGCCGCGGGAAGGGAAATGAGCGACGACACAGTGTGATGACGAAAGTTTTCCCGACTGTGGTCAAGTCGGCGTTTGATTGCGCCGCCAAGCCCGATCTAACAAGATTGGTACGTAGCCACCACAAGTCCTTCTTCGACGACGGCTGCTTGTGAGTTGTGTAGTACTGTGTACAGCTTATCGTGCTTTTCAAATTAGAACCATGTCCCACGAGGAATCGGTATCGCCAGCGCAAACTGAAAGCCAACGAGTAATGTTGGTATGTACATGTACGTTATTTACAAGTTCCAAAGATCAAACAGGATAATCCGTACCTCTTTATACTCTGTATACTTCGTAGGTATGCGACGGAGGCATTCGGCGTTCCAGAGGCTCGAGAGTCGAGATGAACGGAATGAATTCGACAACTACACTCCTACAGTTCACCTAGGTAATGTGGCGCTTCATCGCGTTTCCTTCGCGTTTCGGCTTTTACGGCGCCTGAGATGGGGAATCATGAGTCCATGACTCCATGACCGACTGAGGGCATACGGAGTAAAAGAGGTGGGTTTCAATGGCGAGTCCGAACTTCGAAGGGGTATCCCTACCTACATAGGTACCTAGGTACATAGGTAGGTCTTCTTCGCCGTAACTTTTTATCGCCGTAAGACTCCGAAAGAGTGGGACGTATATCCGTAGCCGTAGAAGTGGAGCTTTTGATACGGACACACACCCTCTCGCGTAGGTACCTACTTCGCTCTTGACTGAGCAGAAGCTCTTACTTATGGAGTATGTATTATGTACACTTTCAATCAACATCATCAACATCACCTTGCCGTCGTATCATCAGTAACTATTGAAATCTCATCAAATTGATGCCTCTCACTTCAAATTCTTTATCATCATGTGTTAATCCCTGTTCTGAGGCTCTGAGCTTCCCACGAATACATATCTACTATGATTGTTCACCATGACGCAACCCTTGACGAGTGTGATGGGTATGATGGAGGTCAAATCGGAAGATAGCCTGCCTGCCTCTGCGCAGTTTGCCACTCTTGACGAGCTTTTTGCCTTCTACAGCAATGGATACTCCATAATTGAATGGCCTTTGTCGTTGGTCAAGACCCGCCTCGATGAATTACCGCATGATTGACGGACAGCTCACCGCAGCGTACGTCAAAAGTGGTTGATATCATGGCGCTCGAAGACGCTCTGTGTCTACGGGCGTTCGTCGAAGGAGTATCCGGCTTATCGACTGCCCCTTTTGGATCGTGATATTTTAAGGCTAGCAAAAGCAGATACTGCTATCCAATTGCAAGTGCACGAGACCGCAAGTTTGATAGACAATCATTCTTAGGCATAGAAAGAAGTTTCGGGTCAATATCGTGTCTCTGTGTGTTGCTTTCCAATGTTTTCATGCCCTACGTGGTGTTTCTGTGCGTGGATACAAAGCTAACCAGGAGCCCAACCAAGTAATCACTTAGTGCCGTGAAACTCGGTTTTGCGCCTGCGGTCACAAATTATGTACTCCGATGGTGAAGCAATAGATCGCAGTTTCGTGACGTTATCCGAAGAGAATGATGTGCTGGCCAGTGGTCACTGGTGGGTGTGTGGGCAACAGAGCTGCGCTACAGTAGCTGAGTACAGCAATGTCCTATTTTTTGATTGGCATCTACAGTATCTTACGGCGAAGAATAGAGATACCCGTTACAGTGTAACGACGGCTCTAGGTACTGTAGATAGGTATGTGTACCTATGAAGTATGTACATGCGTCGTCCAGATCACATTGGTCACTGGTGCCAGTGGCCTATCACTGAACTTTGGATGAAGATTGCTTCGGTCGATCAGTAGGGGTCTGTACAGAGACAGACTGTACTCCTAGACTTCGAGGGAAGTCCATAACTGTTCAATCTTCTTGCTACTTGTGGGTGAAACTCTTATAAAAGATACCCACTATATCTAAAAGTTTCACCCACGAGTATGTACATTCTTCAAGGACTTCGAAGTTCGCGTACATAGCTGAACGAAGCTGAGCCAGTACGACTCACGTGTGCCTCCAAACTTCTCTTCACACTACCAGGTACAGCCGTCTGGCCACTGGTTTGTGCTTTGTATACCCCTATATACCCTGCGATAATATTCGTACAACTACCAAGTCCGACCAACAGATGAAAGCAGCAGATTGAGGCAGATTGAGGCTCTGCGCCTGCCTTCCCTCCGTTCCATGGAGATAAGGTTCCAGCAAAGGCTTGCCGTCGAGTCAAAACCACCATCTCCAACGCTGCCACCCGAGCACATATTCTTTCGTGTTCGTATCCGGCGCGCTACGCCGTAGAGCATGCATCATATTCATGACTGACCTTCGGGACTTTGGAACATCTCGTCACAATCGTGCCCGGCTGTAACGCACTGGGTAGAAGCGAGGCATGCATGGTCAATCTGCTGCTGCCACATCGACCGAAGACTGCACCTTTTGGTCTTGTTGTTTCCTTTCTCCCTTCATGCTTCTTCTATTTTTATGGACAGACCAATGATTACCTGGAAGCTCACACGGGGACATCATGAAGAACAAGTTAGCCTCATCAGTGACTAGCCCTCTGATCTCGTTTCCTGCTCCTTCTTTACCTGACCTCTCAGCATTGGAATATATGTCATCGTCCGAGAGCCAAACGCTGACACGACAAAGACTCTCGAGGAATACTCGAAGTACAGCAAGCTGTTCAGAGGTGAGCTAGAAACGCGACTACCGAAGCATTCACGATGGGATCGCTGTTGAACTGCGCAACTTCACCGGGGTTGAGTCTGATCTCGTCGTCATAAACCAGATGTTCCGGCAGTACTGTCCCTAGCTCTCCGTTGAACATGTTTCTGAACTTTGAGTACCTACTTGTCGGTTAGTCTCGAAGCTAACAACGCTGAAGCTGGAGCTGGAGCTAGGCATGCTCAACTACCGGTAGCTTCTATAAACGGAAAATACCGTACCTGCCGCCGTCGCCTCAATTTGACTCGTTTGACAACCTACATTTCCAGCTTCTCACCGAGATTTGATCGTGGAAACGTCATTGCCCTTTTTAAGACTTCAGTCGCTATAAATCCGGGCAACCCGCAACTACGTATATCTTTGTATGCAATCGTGGCCCGCGGCACCTCTCATTGAGTATCGAGACTCAGCAATTCCGCTACAATGAAGATGGGCCTGGTTAAAGCCACAGCGCCAACTTCACAGGGCGCCCAATACAAATGGACCTATTGTGTAGATCGAAGCGAGTAACCATTTTCGAAAGATAGCATCACCCGGGCTGAGTGAACGACGAATGTTTTGGAGGCCCGAGAAGAATCAGTCATCTTTCATATCACATTAACGCGAACGTCCGAGCGAAGATCAACTCTCAATGGAAGCCTGAAGGGATGACGAATGATGACTCGGAGTCGTCAAATGACTCACGACTCTGGAAAAGACAATTGTTAATTGATCTCGAAGCCCGAATAGCTACAACAAAAGCAGGAGTAGAAGAGACATAAACAGCTCGTGCATAGTCTAATGTCTTACGTGTATGTTGGCGTTACATACTTCCTGTGACGGCCCTGGGCCTCACAGACTGTGGATCTGGATGGATGATCGAGATATGTAAGGGCAGCCAGGACTTAGGTACATATGTACCTACCTTAGGTAAGGTAGCCCTGACGGTTGCACGAACCCGCACACACTCCACTCATGTCTCCGCGCCTCGCGCGATATTCTTCAGCTTATTTTTCCTTTTTCCTCCTTACGGGATTTCGCCCACCAGCACCACTGTAAACTGACCTCCACTGGAAGTCCACTGGAAGTCCACTGGCCACCTCTATTGACCAAACACTTCGCAAACTTTCGTTTTTCCGTTATTTTCCGCCAACGCTACAGCAGGACTGATCCA